>KB699426.1:0-26701 GCA_000349165.1 Anopheles christyi | reverse complement strand
TTAGGCCGTTTGTTAGCAACTTAATTAAGACGTTAGAAGGTGCTTCTGTTAGGCGAAACGGATCCTCAAACGAGTGAACTATGAATTGATATGAAGGATGCATTTCCTTGGTTTTTTTCTCGTACAGCAACGACAGTATGCTGCCTTATCAAATGTAGTTAAACATAAAAAATATATACATTTTATATATATATATATATATTTAAATATATATAAAGATACATTTATCGAAAGGATTGCTGTGGTCGTTTTTGAATGATCATATAATATTTAAAACGAATGGGACAACAATACGGAATGAAATGTGAAGTTGTTTATAAAATACAATACTCTTTGTGTCCTTTGAAATCTATTTCAACTTATGAGATCAAATGTTAATATAATTACGTATAGACACATTGGGTCCCACTGAATTACGAATGAATGATTAATTTTAACAGGTAAAAATGCGTTGCTTCAATGCATTACGTGAACACGCAGGCGCTAATTTTTTGATTTGCCCAACTAAACGTCACATATTTGCGAATTAAAGTCGAGACTATGTCATTCGTCGAAATCATTTGATTCGTGTGGCAAATGAAAATGGGCGTTGATTAGGTACCCAAAAGGTATCAATTTTTTTCATTTTTCATCGTCGATAACGAAGGAAAAACGCATCTTAAGTATAAACAAGGAAAGCGATCAATAATTTGCTACAAGCAGAACCGGTTTTTGACACACAAGCCATCAACGTAAAGGCCCCTCAAAAACCTGGACAATCTCATTCCCCAAAATTCCTTGACAAAAATATTGAAGATCGATTCAATCGAGGACCTTGAGCGAATGGTACTCAACGCAAACACGTCCAAGCAATCACTTTACCGAGCCAATGTGAAACCCAAACGATCGTTAAAATTAATGTCCTCGATTCAAAAAGGCAGGGCACATGAAGCTTATGCACGTTCAGACACCAAGTTTCTCAAGTTGGCGAATTGGTGCAAATATTCTAATTTGCAAATGGAGTGATTTGAACAGTACACTTGCCGTCTCTTCTTTTTCAAAGGGTTCCTTACTTCGTAAAGCTATTCAGGGCCATCGATGGTGCCGCTCATTATTGTCATTCCTATTGTAAGCAAAATGACATCTCATGGTCAGCCTAACGATAACCCAAGTGTAATAACAAACATTTTTGATTCTCTTTTGAAACAATGGTGAAACGGCCGACGGAGGACAACAAGGATGTTTTAGATACATGTTGGGTGCTTAAAATAATTTATTAGTGTAACAGGTTGATGATTCACAATATATAGATATGAAAGAATGAGTTTAGAATTCAAATCATGTTAGCTATTTCCCCATTTGCGTGACATGAACCTAACATTGGGAACAAATATAGAGATATAAGGTTTGGTTTATGCATTAGCATTACCAGCGATTTTTCCTTTGGTTGATATAAGAAAAGAAGAATTTTTGTTCTACAGGAAAAAAGCAAATTGAAAAATAATAAGAATTGCATTGGTGGGATAGTCATATATATTAAAAATGTTGCTGGATTGCAGATTATGAAACTATGTTATGTTTTTCTAGTCCGATTGGAAAATTTATTCCATAGTGAGAAAACTGCTCTAAAATGATCCAGCAGTGAATTCGTTGAATTCGAGTAGTTAGTTCATTTACAGTCCGATGGATGGCGCCAATGGGTACCAATTTCCCGTTTGTAATGTTCTTATGTAGGTTTACTCCTTCGCTAGACGGTATCTCATTCAATTGCTCGTTTATCATCTGAATTTTCAGCTCATCGAATGGAATCAAATTCTTGAACCTTAGTGTTGAAAGATTCTGTTATGACAATATTTTAGGCCATTCTCGTATCGAATGCTGATGCGCCATGAAGGTGCTTACAGTTTTCTGAATGAATTTACTTCACATAGGCGTTTTAGAAAAGAGAGGGATGGAAAACATGACTGGAACCAGAAACAGCATCCACGTGGATTGGAAAGTCAATAAATGTTGTTGAATGTCATGTTTCCTTCAAGAGTGATTGTTCTTCGCAATCAAATGCTAGTTGAAGCTTGATACACTTTAGCCAGGAGTTTTCCTTCTTTTGTAATCAATTTCGATATGCACGTATTTGGTTTACGTCGGATGCTGCGAACATCTTCAAACAACAACCAACCGTGAACATATGGGTATTTTGGTACCACAAATGTGTGCTTTCAACTGAATGAGCTCGTGATGCCAGTCAGCTACAAGAAACACAATTTTTGAAAAGGGAAAAACATTGGATCCAAAGAAGACGATTTCTAGACCTGCGGTGAAAATTCATTAATCAACTTTCTTCAAAAACAAACGTTTTCGAACTGATGCAATATCGTAGTGGTTTGTTTGTTTGTGGGAAGATATGGATTTTTTTGCATTGGGCAACCGAAAAGAGTGACGATAGATGCATAACAAAATTGCGTTTTGCTTATTATGATACTTTTAAATGGTATGAACACGAAATCACACAGAACTCGAATTTTAAAACCCCAAGCATTAAAAAATTAGCAGTGAACCAGTTCAGTCGATTTATATGCACCAATTCTTTTAATATCAGTGATGAAAATGTATATGCAACACGGGCTAACCTGTCCATTCACTCTGAATAAAAAAAAACAAAATTTGTTGTTGTATGTCATGTGATACATATTACGTGTATGTATGATATTTTCCTCCTGTAACATGTTATAAGTCTGTTGACAATAGTAAATTTCATTTAAAGAAATATGTTGAAATGTTCTTAAAAGTTGTGCTATGATCGTCAAAGCACCTCAAACCAATCACACAGGTATAGAAGAAAATCAATACCATTGAGCACCAATAGACTTTCAATCCAATAGACATATTCCCAAAATACCCAAAAAAAAAAACTATGTACTCCCACAGTAGCAACATTATCACTCTTACGAAGCAAACGACAACCGAGTGTGCCCGGGATTAGACAAAATATTAAAGGAAAAATACCTTCATACTCTGTATTGAGTATTTGAGAAAAGTACTAACTAAGTACTAAAATACAAACTAAAGTGTAAAATTGTTCCTTCACATAAAATTGCAAGATAGTACCCAGCATCTTCTTTTTGGCTAAAGGTCTTAGTTGCGCAAGGCTTGTCTAAGCCACCAATGTGTGATCTGTGACATATTAGTTATCCATAACAGAATAGTCAGTTCTGCTTGTGTGGGGGATCGATCCCCCGCACACCCCCGTATAATGTACCTACAATTTATTTTGGAATTTAATTATCTTCAACAATTAAAGAATTCGTCGTGTGGCGCATTGTTTAGACGTCTTCAGCTGACATGTTAAAAATTGCCACTTTTTAGAAAGAAGTTGTTATTCTTAAATTGTAATTCGGTCAGCCAGATGAATAATGTGTTTTATTTGTGTTGCCCAAATCCAAAAGCTACTAAAAGTCTCAGTGGCGGAACTGTTCAGTCAATTTGTTCAAGTCGTCACTTCAAAGAACGCACAATTCAACACCAGTGGTCGGGAATTGAATTTTTTAATGACCATGAACTTAAAACTAAATGCGATTGTTATCTGTTACTTTTTCATCAGAATATCAAGTTTATCCACATTTAAACCATAGCTCTCGCTTGGCCTGAAAACATCACAAAGTAAACAAAAACTGTTCACAAATAAGAATATGGCACTGCAGAAAAAACGGTGGCTAATCATCGCTTTTTTAATGTATATCAAAGCTTCTGAAACACTGCTATGTACCTCAAACTTCCACCATTCTTCTTTGGATACAATCAAACATGGAGATAGCGGCGGCGTGTCGGTTAAATAAAACTCGACACACGTTTCGCAGACTTAAAAACGGAAAAAATCTAATTAATTTTACTTGGGATACTTTGGCATCCGGTTGTTTCTGTTTCATCAGCATCCTCCGGTCTTTTTTTTTTTTTGTAAATGAAGCAGATTATGTTACGATGAGGATCAGGCTTCAGTCCTCTATGGTAAACAAACGATAGCTTTTTAAACAACTCTTCAATCTGTACACTCTGCACTCTCCACAACCGGAGCGAATCTGAAGAAGCTGCAGAAAAATCCACAGGCGCTTGTTTCGCATACACTAGACTTGAGATTTGGTGGTGATGGTAATGTGAAGATCGTTCATACGAACATTTGCTAACCAAAATGAGATCAAGTCACGGGAAGGAAACAGTGAGCAGATAAAGCTTAAATTTTTATCATAAATAAAAAGGCGAGGTAAAATCAGCCCCAAAACGTCAAAGCACAGCTTAAAAGGTCATAAATTTTTTTCCGCTTGACACCAAATACTGCCTGACCGGCACCATCGCTTCGCCGCTCTAGCTTCTAAAAGCATCGTTTAACGTCTGCAGCGGCTGCAGTAGAGTCGACACTGAAAGTTCTCATATAAATTTGTTTGAGTTGTAACTCAGGATGCCTGTTGTCTTTGGATCGTTTCGTTGACACTGGTTTTGTTCATGTGGGGTTTTGTTTTTCGGTGTCTCGCTTCCCTATAGTGTGCAGGTTACCGAATATATTCATCCCTTCCTTTTTCGCTTGGTGGAAAGGAAATGCTTGAAACGCTATAAATTAAATATTAACTAATTTTTAACCTAATAAATTATGCAGAGAAGAGCGTGGGGCGTAAACTGCTTTTTTTGTATTTTTTATGCCCAAGAGTGTAATGCGTAGCCTTATGGTTGATATTACATCTGAGAACGCCTTTCCTCAACCACTATGGGGCGCGTTTTAGCGGCGCTTTGTTAGGTAAAGGTGTACGAAGTAAAACACAGCCCAGTGATTGTGGCAATGGCAAAAGCTCACGTTCGATTAGATATCACATGACTAGCTTTAAGTCTAGTGCTACTTGAAGGCTAATTCAAGGAGAACCAAAAAAACAACCCTTTGGGATCATTGAACACCGGGAACTAGGAACTATAGCAGAACAGTCCATCAGAATCAACTCAGCTCGATCACGAATTGAAAATGAAGAAATAAATTATAAATTTCAACAAATTATTGTAATTTATTAACGCGCAGGTTGTCCTCACTCAGCCGTTCGGAACCGCACCATGAAAGCGAGTTGAAGAAAGAAACGGTACAACGAAGTGGTATGTTTTGGGTTGTTTATGCTTCAGTGGTTCCAAACCGGCACACCAAAGACTGTCTTGTACGGTAGTAAGGGCAAGGCAACTCACAATGTTTGAATCTGATATGTGCATTTGGTCCCCTTCGCTTAATACCATTGCCTGAATGATTGTTAGGTGATGGATAACATATAGTTTATGAGTTTGTTTTGGTCCGTCTTTCAACACTATTAATACTGATAAACTAAGAAATAAGTTGCACGCAACGCGCGTAGAGGGATTTTTTTTGGCCAACTTTTGTTTTTGGAAGTAAAAATGGGATGTGATATAATTTGAAAATTTGTAACAATTGTACCAACAAAACTGAAGAAAACTACTTTTAATTGAATATTCAAAGAACTTGCTTACATTTTGGCAATAGTATCATGATATCGTCCAACCATTAAAACCATTTGAGTACATTAAAACTTGTTATTCAAGGTCTGGACTACACACAATCATCCAGGAAATGCGGTTGTTAGTACTAACGAAACATTAACCTATTTTAGGGAAAGTGAGTCACTGTGTTTGAACACGATAGTGAAAAACAAAAAAATATGTATATTTTGAACTATCTTTTCAATTATATACCAATGTCTCACAAATCATTTCCAACCACAAACTATCAAACCAACCAACCCCTGAAAAAAATACGAGGTGTGAAACAAAACAAATGCACTACCCTTTTTTAAATGTTTCAAAAAATAGAACTACCCGGTCAAAAATGACCCTGGTTTGACAAACTTTAGATTTTTTAGCTTTGGTAAGCTACTTTTCATAAAGGGCAAATGAAAAATTCTTAAAATGTATTGCTAAGCATGCTTTGAACATATTGGTGAGGTGTTTTCATCGAGTGAGAGATGTGAAGGTGTTTAAATATTTGTGTATAAGTAAATTTTTATAATCCATTGAAAGATGATTGTGAGTAAAAAATACTCTTGCCCGCCGTTTTAGCATTGGTGACAAAGCAAAAGATCATTTATAACTCATAATTGATGATTACCTGTCGGTGTAATCGTGTCTCTTGAATGAAAATCCATTAGAAAACATGGTAAAGCACTGGCTAGAGTTTTACACAAGGTTATGGAATCATCATTGGATTTAAAATGCTGTGGCCTGTGTGCTGGAGAGATGCGAACGAAACAAATAGGATGCAATCTTCCGGCGCCTGTTGCATGCCAGCGTATAGCAAGGTGTGCATGATTAATGAATTGAATTTTGGAGGGGCTTAATGCAGGACCCTGTAAATTTGTACCGCATATTTTTTCAGACGCGGCCGAATTGAAAAGTGAGTTTATTGGTGACGGAAGTGGTCATTCTTAGATTGAGTTGAGTTGGCTCATCGAAAGCTGTTGGACTTTGATTTTTACTTACATCTGTCGCTTTTAGGTGCAAAACAGAACAATTTATATGGAAGTAGATATCAGACAGATAGATAAATGATGTTTCAACCGCCGCTCTAGAGACTTTCATTCACCTCGCGCTGATCCCTTTCAGTTCTACTACCAACACGTGATATAACTCGGTCAAATTCTGCAACAATTGTTTCAAGTCGGCTAGGGTATTTTAATTTATGACTATTTACTTTATTTATTCCCCACACTTTCTACGGCAAATTTTGGTCCTATTTTTTCATCTGGGGTCGCCGCAGTTTCTGCGTCAGTTCAAACCTTGCCCTACGATCACAAACGCAGTTAGAAGAGAATCTAAAATCTACACAAACGTCAATAGCTGCCAAATGGTGCTGAAGTAATCAGACGAAGGGTGCTGAAACTTGCCAGCCCTCTATGCTAGGGGGTGGGTTTGAAAGAGGACGGAGAAATAAAGCAATGCTGTATTCATTCCTTTCTAACTCTCAGATGAATCAATCGTTCTTTGATAAGTTACAAATCAATTAATATCATGCGCTTACCTAGTTTTTCATTTATATGTATTTCTTCTTATTTGGCGCAGTAACAGTAGCCGATCAAGGTCTACCTTAGACCCTGATACGTAAGCAATCTGTTTCTGATCGGTTTATCCATTTCAAAATAGATACAGATGTTTGCGTATATCGTACGCCTAAGTTTACTTGATGTAAATATTGTATATATATGTTTTATAAGTATAACGCCATGGAATTACAAAGGCGTTGTAAAGCTGGGAAGACATATTTAAGTATATGATACGTATTCTACGATAAGTTAATTTGGAAAAATGCAGTAAGGTTCAGCTTTTTTGGTTAAAACTGATGAAATCCAAGGGATGCCCCAGTCCATTCATATAATGATAATTTTCGTTAAATGCATGTTGCAGCGCAATGCCACTTTTATTCAATTAGAAGACCCAAAGATATCATAAAGTGTTTTGCACTCAATGTACCGAAGTTTGTCAGCCGTTTTGAAAATTTTCTGCAACACTTAAAAGAAAATTTCTGTACATAATAAGTGGGTGTAAACAAATATGTATCTACGGTATGATATGGTAGGTTTTTCACACATCACTTACATTGAACCATGTTATATACTTGTATGTGCCTGTATGGGTACTGAATCCGTATTAGGATTAGGGTAATCATTGGTGCTATCCAGGCCGGAGGGGAAAAGATCATTCTTTTCTGCGTTTACCTTCGCTTTTCTACGATTATTTCTGTTGCAGGATGTACCCTTCGGAGAACCCAAATGCACGAAAGTGCGAAGGATGCAGAAATGTTTTATTGTATTTACTTTTTGGCCTGCTTTACGCTGCGTTAGGGTCGTGTGCCACTGGTTGTTATTGAATAGCTGCGAAAATCCGAGCACAGCGTAAAGGTAGAGAATTTGATGACAAAAATCGACAGCGTGGTCGATGTAGCACTCATTCGTCACTGAATATCGTGCGTGATAAGATCGAATTGGTGAACTAACGAAAAAGTATAGAAAAATTGTGTGAACGTGAGTGAAAAAATATTCAGAAAGCATGGCAGCAGCACATTCACTCCACAATGAGTATCAGTCCAGTTACTACAACTCATGCTACAACTACTCTCAGCTTGGACAAGAGCAGTTTATCCCAAGTCATTATCAACCAGCAGTGTCGTATGCAGATGGTGATTCGAGTGTGTCACAGTCGCAGCACCTCCAATTCTCGGAAAACATCCCGCAGGTTCAGCAAGAGGAACAAAATACTCCATCCGTATCGTCTGTCGCTTTTGGATATCCTACTTCGGCGCAATATTATCCTGATGGGGAATTCAACTCGATTCCGTTGCATGCCAAACATCAGCAATCGAATCAATATGGACATCAATTTGATAGCTATTTTAGTTATCCATACCAACCAATTGCCTATTATAACTCATGCGGAACACAAGGATCTACCGGTGAATACTTTTACAAGACAAGTTATGTCGATCGCTCTAATGTAGAACCAACGTCGTGTGGGAAGATTTGTGAAGCCATCAAAGAACCAGCAACAAAAAGAAAAATCAGCGAGAATGAAACAACCGAGGGCGAAACAGATTATCCAGCACTTAGAGCGCTTCTAACTAATCCAGCCAAAAAACTAAAATACCATCCTCAATATGCTAGTTCCATGCGGAAAGAAGCTAGCGTTCGAACATCAGCCACATTAGGATGCAACAATGGGATTCTTTCTCCGGCTGCAAGTGATCGTATCGTTCCTGACATTGTACCACTATCACCAAACAAAACTGATGATAGCATAGACAGTTTGTTGGACAACTCCTCGAAGCACAATGTGGAAACTATGCAATGTGTAAATTTTGCGTTAAATATTATGGAAAAATCGGACACACCAAAGTATGATGGCGTTAGCACTCCGCCTCTTTCACCAAAGGACACGGGAAGTGCTATCTCATCTCAAGGAATAGAAAGTCATTCTTGGACCCAAAATGGTGATGATGAAGGTATGTTTGGATAAAAGGAAATTTGTGACGGTTTCATTTTTACTAACTTTACCCTTCCTTTTCCAGATCATTCTAAAGAACCATCCAAAAGAACTCGTCAATCTTACTCCCGCCATCAAACGGTTGAACTGGAAAAGGAATTCCATTTCAATCGGTATCTGAATCGGAGACGTCGTATCGAGATCGCAAATACGCTGAAGCTCACTGAGAGGCAAATCAAGATTTGGTTCCAGAATCGTCGCATGAAGGCTAAGAAAGATAATTCTTCATCCGCAAATACACCGGATCCGACATTGGATGGTGATCTTCTGCAGCCGTCTATAGAATCTGTCGCTGCAGTGCAGTCACGACAACATACTGCTTCTGAATCGCAACCCGAGTCGTTGATCACTGCAGCTAGTAATCCTATTCATCAGTTCGGCCGTCATTCTGATCAGCACTCGATAGGCCAGTGGTCGTATGACCATTCACATTACACGCAGAACCACTATTATTACACGCAACAGCACTTCGATTATCCGCAAAATAATTTTCCAAGCATGAATTCCATTCCTAGCGAGCCAAATTACGGGCACCGTTCATATCAAGCAACTGCAAGCTACATCGCTCCGAGTTTTATATAACAAAGCAACATATAACGGTACCACCTAAATCATCAAATCTTGTTACCCAGCGATCTTGTGATGCCTTGGCAGAAACTGTTGTAAGGAAGTAAATGTAGTATTAGCACTAGTAACATATTTTAATAAATGTGATAATAAATGTAATATAAGTTCAGCAATATGGAATACAAAATAATCAAGCTTTCAATCCGTAGTATGATTTCATGGGCGTAGAAACTACATACTTATATTAGGAATCTTTGCGCAATCCACCCTACTAGGCACACTTTCGATGAACAGCTGTCCTGGGGTGAAGTTTTTCTATTTGTGGTAAAGTGTGTTTTTGTTCATAGCCTCACCTAAACCCACACGTGTATCAGCAGGACATGAAGGAAGCTTGCGAACGTGTGTGCCCTTCCAAAACACAAGAATCAATGTGTGAAACAGAATGCCAAACATATGGGTTGTAGGATATTTGCCTTTGCATTGCGTCTGTCGAAGAAAAAAGGCAAAAGAGAATACGAGGGGACCCTCATATCCCTCAACGGCAGTTGAAAGCGCATCCCACGAACTACGAATAGAAAGAAAAGTCTCGTGCAGTTTCAACATTCAGTAGGGGTGGCGTTTGGCACTGATAACTGTGTACTGCAATAGGTGTACTGACGGCAGGCGGGTGAAATCTACCACAGTGACAGCTTAGCACGAGATAATCGCTTCACAGTTAGCACAGCAAGAACGTTTCGGAAGGTAAAGCAGTGTGGTAAGTTGTCATGATTGGCGGACTTACAGTTTTAGCCGATAATCCGATGTAGCTGAATGTTCGGAAGTATCATTTTAACGAATGGCTGCTGTGGTTTGCAAGTGTAATGGCTACGAATAAGAACACAGGGCAATTCACTGTCATGCATGCAATCCGTTGCATGATAAAAACATGTGAATTTGCTCTTCTTTGAATTGATTTCTTCACATGTTTTTACATGTTTTATTCGGTATATGATTTCTTGAGTTACGTTTTTCTAATTTTCAAACCCTGTGTTTTCAAAGGCCTTTTTTCTGGGAATGTGCAATCGTTGTAGTGGGTTAAATAATTAAATTATAGTTCAGCTTAAGACAAATATGTGTTTAGTTCGGACCATAAAAAGTTAATGTGGCGTTACTGTCGCCACATAAGTTTAATCGTGAAAGAATTTTTATTCTTCAGTTGCCAGAAATACGGTCAAACGGGTTGTTTGTTGCGGTAGTTTCTCTCTTACCATTTGGTTTGGCTGAGGATAGGCATTACAATAATTTGTTATTTTTCGTTTTGTTTTGCGTATTTCCTTGCAGGCATGGTATACATTTGCTAAGATCGCTGACTGTAGCCATGTACACCGTGGATTAATTTATTAGTCTTGAAAGATGGTTATTGTTTTCTTCTAGTTTTCTTTATGCTACTTCTGGTAAAAAGCAAAAGAATGAACTAAATAATAAAGGTTTCGATCTTAACATGCCAACAAAATAACAGATTGTACAGCAATTGCTCAGCTTATATGAATGAAAAAAATGTGTTCAATAACCATGATATGTTTTTTTATTCAGAAAGAATGCGGCATGTTTCAAGTTTATTATAAATCCAGGTTTGCTCTTTAACTAGCATTCTTTGTATAGTGTATTTCATTCACTATAAGACACAGATATATGAAGGAAAAAGTTTTGTACATACACAAAACCAAAGAACAGTAATATTTTCGAAATATTTTACATTTAGAAATTACAGTAGAATATAAGTTGGTGTGCCCGTCGTAAACATAAAACGCACCGAATCCTAACCGTTGGTATGGGAAATAAGAAAAGTTTTTTTCATTCTTTTGAAAATTCAAAACTTTGTACAGGCACACGAACGATGGTATTGGACAGTCTTTCGGTGATAGTTTTATTAGTTTACACTCGTAATGATACCAATAAAAGCTGCTCATTCCCAATGCCTAAACCTTCACCATTGTTTCATTTTATCGAGAGGACGTTGCCAGGCTCCCTGTGGCTTGTTGAACCGAGTTGCAGTACTTACAGAGATAGGTAAGCCATGCGCTTGTTTGTTTACCGACATGTATTGCTTTCTACAACGGCATGGCATCCGAGCGGATCAGCCCAATTTATAAAGGCTCTTATCATAAAAATTAAAATATTTGAAAATAAAAACTATTACCAATGTTATGTTTGTTTGAGTTGGGACGGTAAAGTACGAAATTGGTAGGTGGCAAAACTTTTCCATGAGTCAAAATTTACCTTAAATACTCAGACCATCCCGGAAATATTGGAGGTCATAACAAACCGTTCACAATAAAACATGCCTAATAAAGTGATAAAGTAATCCGTCAACCAAAGTTCTTATTTTAATTTTAAAAGTTCTTCCTTTTAAGGGGTTTGTAAATAAAAGCCTGGAAAGTAAGAAATAACTTGCAGATAGCTAAAGTGGTTCTATAACATTGGTTTAGGTAAAGCATACGCGTAATTATTTGAAATATAGGAACTTACATTGTTCGTTTGTGGTGTGATGTATTACAGCTAAATAGTAGAAAGATAGCTACATAAGGAATTGGGCAAGATCATTCGCGCATGTGGAGTTTACTCTCATTGGGGATGCTCTATAGTATTTTGAAGCTTTGATCACAAGACAGTTATGTTTATTCGTTCAAAATTGTTAATCAGTATGACTTAGGTACTTGCATATGTATGGCTTTCTCAGCAATAGTAGGTGTACTATTGGTTATGAATGTTCTGGCGTAGGTCGTCTATCCTATGCTGATGTTTGCTACGCGTACTCAGTGTGTGATTCTTTATTTGTTTATAAGTTTGTTCAAAACAAATTATAAGCAAAGCAAACATTCCGAACTGCCTTTACCCGAACCGCTCGGACGTCCCGCTAGGTGGGACCCACGGACAGTGGGTAAATATGCACACGACTCTAAACGTTTGAACGCTCTACCAAATGATGGTCACACGACCGGTGTCTTGCCTGCTTTCCAAAATAATGACTGAATTTACAGTGTGTGACGGTGGGCGAGCCACGAGACGGAACCAGGATCTTTCAAGGTCACTGAGCTATCGAAACCGTTTTCTTCACACGACCAATTTATTGCCGTGTCCTTGTAGTTGTAAATTGAAAGGAATCCAAGTATTGGAATGTAGCCATCAACACGGGAACAGCAGGATGTTTCAACATTCGCCTCCTTCATCGATGTGTAATTTAACAGTAGTTGGTGATGACGTACTGCCATGCCATGTCCTCGGAAGGATAATAATGTTAATGATTCTTTCCTTGAGCCGAGTGACCACGACGGTAACTAATTGCTGCCACACGAATGGCAGCATCTTTTTCAAAGCCTTGAGCCAAGGATATGTTAGACGGAGTGTGTCTTATTCGTAGAATGTAGAATACATAACAACTAGACAGTATATAGCTAAGCATTTGATAAATATATATATATATCTTGTTTTTCAGAGCACCTTTGTATATTTCACAAATATCGGGAAATTTTAAATATATATAAGAAGCGGAAGAATGTATTTACAAGAATTAAAACGTTTAGAGCCAAATACAACATAAAACAAATATTAATATATGTTCGTAAAAACTTTGCAAAATAATATTAAACTCGAGGCGTGGTCTGTAAACTATCAAAGAGTGCTAATTCTAGTAGCGTATATTATCGAGTATAGTGCGCCCTAAAAAAAATTAGAAAAAAAATAATCCAGCAAATCTCACTAGATAAAATACGGAACATCAGAGGTCGTTCAAAATTGCGATTGTGTCATCGCGCTAATGAGAAATCAATTTCGTGATAAACCAAGTTTTTCTATGTCTTTTTGAAACATGCATGCAAATTAATTTATCTAACTTTCAACGAAAAAAACATAGATTCGCGTTTCAACTTATTTACACTGTTTGTGGTATTGAACTGTATAAATCAGACGATGGACGAGGCTGGAATATATTTGCTGTGCATTATTCATTTTGACTAATCTGAACAATCTGCCAGCAATGAGTAACTCTTGCGCTGGAAATGGCTCTTAATGTACTGGTCTAATCGGGGTGGTATCATGTTGAAATCGGAAATTACAAACTTCAATAGCTACATTCCGAAAAATATTAAATGAATCACAAACAGCTTCAAAATACAGGCTTAGAAGCTAGCTGCGAGTTGAAAGATCTGTAATCCATAATCAAACTCTGGATTTCTGGAGTGGAATAAAATGTAAGTTTTTAAACTAAACAATTGAGGATTAACAAAGGTTTTTTAGTGAATGGAACTCATCTGTAATTCACGACTGGCTCATTATAGGCAGATATTTCAATTTAGCCTTCATTTCTATTTCAATATGTTTGGTTTGTTTCGATTATTTAGATTGTTTTAAAAATATCACGGCATATATTTCACTGCCTACGCTACGCAAAGAGTAAACGGGGTTCGATAAATTGTTTTCAATGTTGGACATTGTGGGATGTTGTATCTTCCCTAGCTTAGAACCGTGATTAAAGTGTCATCTTGCGGTTAAATTGGGAAGCTTGTGCAGATTTTTGCTTCATTTTTTTTAAGAGCCATCTAGCGTTCAATTTATTCGAGCAGCTTTCTCACTACAGGGAGAGATTCTATCACCGAAATCCTGACTTATCCAGATTTTTCTATTTCTTTAAATTTTCCTTGAATGCCTCCTTGAAAATTACAAAAGGTTTCCAACTTGAAATATATATATTCTTTATGTGTCATAACAAAAGCGAGTTGTTGTGGAAAAATCAAATAAGAGTTTTTCCCCTTCGGATTTCTTTCCCCAAATGAAAAATAAAGTAACGAAAAACGAAACGTAACCTTAATTGAATCTCATCTGTTTTAATGCATAGTGATTTGAATGCTGAACGCTGAACGCTGAATGAAATCCCGTGAATGCTAAATGCGTGCGGTATGTGGTGTGACGCAGGAAGTATACAGATTTTTCCAGTTCTTTTCCGTACGACTCATCTTCTCTTTGCACCGAAATTCATTGAAAAGTTCTCCCTTGAAATCATTATAGAGATTTCGCAAGTGAAGGGCTTAAGTTTGTCCATAGTTGTTCTATGGCAAAAGTATGTCATTTATCCTAAAACACACAGCCAAAATGATTGCGGCTGTTGTAAATGGGAGGAAATAATTATGATAATTATTGCAATGTTTTGTTCTTCTGATTCCCAACTGACGTCTACATTGAACGATTCATTCCCTCAAGCTTTGTTCTTTCTGATAAATAGGAGCAATGTCTCCTTTAGCAAAGTGGCCAAAACTTCTACCGTGGATTTTTTCAAATGTTTTCATTTCACAGATGTCTTTTAGAAATGTCTGTAGCGATGACTCGATGTTCGGTTAAATTAGATTTAAAAAAAATTCCCACTCACCGATACAAACTTTCTGATAGTGATAATCAACGATGATTCGAAGGGATCCATTAATTAATTTATTGTAGGAGAGTGACTGCTATCAATTCAGTATAATTAAACATTGTCAAAAACAACAATATTTTAACGAAAACTTTGAATCATAATTGAAAACTTGTTTAAATCTGATATAAAATCTGATATGAAACTTCTAACGGAAACTAGATTGAAATAAAATACATTTCATAAAATTGGCCCGCAAAAACATTGACATGAATTCCAAGCTAAGAAACCTTCAATTATTTGTTTAAAATAGGGGAGAAAACTGAAAATAGAATGATAATTCCAATAGACTTAGTCTTGGCAAGAAATGTCGTCCTAATCAAGATCAATCACTCGCGCTATTGAAAACACTCATAGCAAACGCATGCGAACGATAACTAGGGGTAGAATTGTTTTTCATTAACATAGAGTTTTGGCTGTTTCCTGATTCATTTTCGTAGATACGAATCCTATAGTTTTCAACATTGCAGAAAAATAAGCTAAAATAAGTGAATCAACCGATGCTTGTTGTGTGGTGAGATCCATCTTTACAGGAGACTAACCTGTTTTCAGTCCCATTTCATGTGTTTTGAAATATTATTTATGATGAGTAATTAATCCATGTCGCAAACAATCACTGTCCTTTTGCATTGGAGATGATATTCCAAGCAACCTTTTTGGGTGAAAACGAAAAGGAATATTTAGACAACAAATTGGACTGGATATTCAGTCAAGAAACTACACACTCCACTCTATAGGTGCTGCGCTGAACACTTACATCACTTCATTATTTAATATCGTAGAGCTTTACGGTATTAGTAAATAACCTAATTTGCATTGCAAAATCTTTCTTCACAATAATTACTTTAGAAGCTGGATTATCGTTCTTATATTTTTCGAAGCAAATATTTAAACCACTGTTGATTTCGTAAAATGGTGAAATGAATAAGCGCCAAAAAGCAATTTTTATGAACCCCTGTCTGAAATAATTTTCTATTGTAATTGAAAAGAGTAAGCATTGCATTTAAGTTTTGATTAAAGCATGTAATTTTTTCTTTCAGTTTAAACAATCGAAAAGCATGAGGCCATTTAAACTACGTTTCCTTTGCATGGTTTTAAGAATAATATTGAACATTTTAATATGATTAAAGAATAACATAATAGAGAATAATAGAATAACATTTTTAAAAGCACATAATGCCTATAAAGCTAAATCAATTCCATTTTAATATGCTTTTTTAAAAGGACTGGTTACAAAGTCAAAAGCAGAACTCATTAAAATGTGTGAGATCGTTAGACTCACAAATATGTTTTGGTTATTTTTTCAAATTAGAAAATTGAGCATTCCATGAATGCCATTTAAATCAAGTTAGTTTTTTTCTAGAACTTGCAATGAAAAAGGAAATGTTAATGGATACCGTTGGGAAAAGGCGGTGCTATAGTAGATTAAACCAACAACACAACTTTAAATTACAGTTCCTTGATTACTATTGAAAATAACGAAGGCGAATGTCTTTACCGAGTTTATGAAAATATAATAAACCCAATATCACAATGAATGAGATCGCTCGGTTTCAACTGCATGAAAATGAAAACGGTTCCTTTAATAAATTAAGCCATATTGACTGTAATGTAACTGATGGCTTTTAAATTCCGCATGTTTTACTAAAATAGCCAACAGTACGCCTTTTAAATATAACTCAAAATGTAGATGCAACTTTAATCTTAAAGACTTGTGACAAGATCGTCGCTATCAGGTCTCTCCGATTGAAAGAAAAGGTTGGCAATCTAAGCTCATTTTTCAACTACAAGATCGAGAGAATACAAAACTCAAATAAAAAAAAAATAATAAAAATAAACATCTACAGGAATCTTCCACACGCGTTGTCTGCAATCGAAAACCGGACACGTAACAATTCCGTAATTGATGATCTTAAATACAATGATAAATTTTCTTAATGATCTTTAAATTTAATAAGTTAGTTATAATGTTTTACTTCCATCCTGTCACGGCAAGACGACGCTGTGGGCGTGTGAGTGTAGGGATTGGACGAATAAAAACGATGTCTTAATTCATTACTATCCCGATGCTCTTAGTTGGCTCGATCTACCAATCGCTTTGTTGGAACTTCTGGTGAAACTTCAGAAACCGTACTAAGCGACAAAAGAAAAATAACACTACAACTTACTTCAGAAAGCGATCGCCATCAAGAAAAAGGAATAGAATAGAATTCTTTAGCTTCGATGATCGTTGAACCGATGCTTAAGGTAGGACTACAGCAGAAGATAGGCAGTGCTCCATTAATTATGTCGGGCGGACGATCGACACGACACCAGCCGAGGACAGCGTTTGGTTTCCGATACCAACGTAAGGTAATTCCTTATACGCTTGAATACCTACGTAGCTGTTGTTAAGAAAAATGTAGCTGCTATTGGCTCATTCAACCACGGCTTTGAGTAGGAAAAACGTAAATAGTTGGAAAGATTATTACTATTTCATATCTTCTTATTTAAATACATTCAAATTGCAAGAGGGATGAGAAAAAAGATCGAATTCATCGTCTATTCCAATACATGACATGATCCTAGGAAAAGGCCGCATTGTAGATAAATAAATGTTAAGATAGAAAATTGATCATTAATTATAAATGATTAGATGCTAAGATCTACCTTCCACCAAAATTCCTCATCCAATGTTTTCCCTGGCTTCCCCGGATTGGATAGTATGCTGACAAAGGAAGTCTGCATTGTAAGACGCTTTGGAATATGTTTCATCTGAAAGGGTTGTGATATCATCATTTGAGTATTTCATGTTTTTCATGTTAGGCCTACCTCGATTCGTAAGAGTTCATTCGACTTATCAGAGTCAATCATTTTTCAAACAGCAGATTATCTGCATTGAATTTTATTTTTATTTGAGGTGCGTCAACCCATCCAGCTAGTCTCTGATTGCTTGTTGAATGTATGTGACATAAAAAATTTGAATATCAATATTGTAAAATGTTTCACCTGGCATAGGCATTCATACCACTATGCAGACCAAGTCTAGCAGATTGCTTGTAGACGAGGAATAAGCTCGGTCCAATAGTAAACAATACCGTGATTGACCATGATTACTGAATTAAAAAATAAACCAACTTTCATCCAATAAATAAAGCACTTTTAAGCACAAATAAATATAAGCGGAAAAAAGTTATGTGTTATATTTGATTCGAAGGTCTATGCAGGTCATGTATTATATAAAATAAGTAACTGTGAATGTGTTAGTGAAACAACATTTGCATCGTTTTTCATAAATTCTTCATGTGTGACATCAGGTCAACAAGAGCCCCGATAACCTCATCACAGCGATTGAAGTGTGAAGAATTTTGTTCGAAAGCAATAAATTATCAATGTAACCATAGCTATTGAAAAAGCACAATCCAAACTCATCGCAGGGGTGTAGAGTGAGGAGCATTTGATTGATGATATTTTAATGGTGTTGATAAAAAGAAACAAAGCTGAAAACATAGGCATAACCAAGTGCCATTGTGCTTGGTGAAGTTATGCCGTCACACCTTCAAGTGCTGTACGGAATGATCGCTGTCGATCGTGATGTAGTTGCGTTGAGACGCAACGGGCATGGAAGCCTCGAGCACGCGACCTCAACAAGGAGTCATAATTTTATATTTTTCAATTAATAAAGTATGAATTCCAAAGCGCTTCCACTCTTTTTTTACGGATCCAAATAGGACTTAAATTTTAATGCATGGATGATAAATGAATTGAAGAGCAAACATTTGGGCGATTGCAAACGGCCCACGTTATGTCAGAGAGTTCAACAAACGCTCAAAAACTAAGGCTGAGGAATTATGTGAAACAAAACATAGGAAAACTAAACGACATGGTATATCAGAATTCTCCTCTTCCTAGGATTCTTAGAATTATAGCATAAGCATTTATTCACACATTGTTTATTAAATTGGAGCATTTTCCTTGATCTCTGTTTTCATATTCAAACTGTGCGAGTTAGTTGCATTTCAATCGCAAATAAAAAGCAAACAATAATATATTTGCCAAGTATTCTTACACATGTTTAGACAGCATAAAAGAGAGTAACGTTGGACACCATGAAATAAAAAAACACTCATGTATCGAGGGACGCTTCAAACATATCATTCATTTTGTGCTTTTGGGAATCAAAACCTGCGCCCGTTCTAGACTGGGGTCGATTGCTGCAGACGTCACTGTCACGAATCGTCACAGCAGCCCTTGCACAGTATTGAGATTCACGAAGAAGTTTCCCTAAAGAACATCCACATGATGCTTGTCTAGGTTTAGTGCACCATTGGTGTGTCGTTTACGTTCCGTAGCAAATTAAAACTCGCAAAAACACAATGGAGATTGATAAATTATGTTTCATTCGTCAATGTCAGAATACATTAGACTGTAACTATTTTTGTTTATTCTTTTTTCTGTCCCTTCGTTACCTGTTCCTCTATTGCTGTCTTGCTTTAGGTGTTTTTTTCTTTTGCCATGCGTTGCAATAGAAGCTTGTTTTATATATGTTGTGTCCCTTATTACATTCCTTAGACGAAAATACTCCTTAATTCATACTGCTGATGTAACGACTTTTATTCAGTAGTACAGTACATTATTTATTTATTTTATTCAGGATCAACGGTCAGACTATACAAAATATTTATTATTAATTAAAACAATAATGAAAGTTTCCGTAAAAGGGAATTACTTAATAAATTGAGAGAGGTAATTTTGCTTCAATGGTAGCGTATAGCGTAAAAAGCAGTCTATGTATAGCAGAATTTCTTATTGTTAAACTATTTTAAAAACTCAATGCTATGATCCAAGTAAAGTCGATATTAGATGGTTGAAAGTGTTTACCGTGATCGCATTAACGACGCTTTGGCTTAAAATCGATTAACTTGAATGCCGGCAGTAACTCGATTGCTTTGTCCAGTACACAGTAATAGAGTTGTGAAGCGGACATTCATTGATATAAAACCTACTGAATTTGAGTACAAGAACTAAAAAAAGAAACACAAGCCAGCAGAGACATGCCAGGGCTCTACGTACGAAGATTAAGCACAATGATAATATCAAAATAAATTATCTCCTCATAAAAACTAATGACGATCATTTGTTTTGTGCAAAAAGAGAAAATAATAAAATCTTTACATTTACCCAGCACGTGGGCTGCTCAAATGTGGTATGTGGATTGCTTCGTTCGATACTTTCGAACCAGTTAGTTACTCATGTTTTTTGTTCAGTACGTGGAGGTATCTATTACTGGTACTGTATCAATAAGCCAACGTTATGGAGTATAAATTTAAATATTTTAAAAACATTCAATTTCATTACGAGTTCTTATTTCTTCTGTGCATTGGATCTGCTCACAGGATCTATCTGATCAGCGTTTTATTGATGAGATTTAATTTCGAATGCGATGTTTTTAAAAGAGTTGTCACGGTAATCGAGGTATATTTTTATTTTTCTTCCTTTATACCGTTCAATCAAGAATCATTCCTGTTTCTGGTTGGGATTTGATTATTATGCGAGATTATCTATTGCCTATGGACATCAGCAAGGCTATGGGGTTTTTCAAGAACGGCAAACTGTATAATACTGTTGCAACGAACAAAAGCATCCAATAAAAGCTGTGATGACATGATTTTAAATGTAACGTTTATCGTATTACTATTTTGATCAAATTCATAGAGTTTGCGCAAACTCAAGCTCGATACCATTCGCAAAAAAATAAACGCCTGGATTCATGCTAAAACCGGGGTGGTAGATGATTTTTAATTTTGTTGAAGGTTTTTGTTGTTATAGAAACATACATAACGTTGTGCTATTATCGAGTATCATGTTGATTGAAATTATGAATTAAAATGTGTTTATACGAATTGCTTAGAACGCGATCAAGTGTTGCATCACGTGAAACGAAATATCATTTCACCTTCACTAAACATGCACCATGACTGGATGGTTAACTAAATAATACATAAAAATGGTAAGTCACAACGGTTTATTTACAACAATATAATGTAAATTTTTTGCATGGCTTACACATTTCGCTATGCATCAGCAGAGTTCACTATTTACCAGAAAAAAACCAGTTTAGCAAAAGCAGTTTTATCACGATAAGAACCAATTAACTGAATATAATGATGATGATGATGATGGTGTTGCTTAAGATGATGAGCGTAATGATAATGTTAATGATGATGACCGTTAGGTGATGTAGCTTGATAGAGTTATCAAACCAAGCAAGCATACGTGAACATCAGAAAAGGATTTTAGTTGTGAGTAAATGGACTGAGCACAATAAAAAAAGGGATCAACAAGAAGATCTACAGCATTATGATGATCTCGATAATAGGATGATGTGCCACTTTTTCCTGCATTTGTTGGACGTAGAAACCCAACATTTTTATGTACGTTTTGTGTGAGTGAACGTTTGCGTGCGTTCATTTTATTATCTTAAAAAGAAATATCAAGAAGTAGCAAACAGTAAAAGATGCAAAATGGGCGTATGTTTGTCCGGTACTTTGCCAGGCTCCCAAACCAATCAACACCTCTTCTTGGATTCAATTTGATAGCATGTGAGATCGTAATTAACTTTTGACATGAAGAATTGGGGGCGTCTGTACACCACTATAGCAACATAAAACTTTTTATGTTAGGTACACTTATAACTTGTAGCATTTGTAAGATGTGGAAAAACGAGAAAACTCAGAATAAAAAAAATCTTTTAAAACGTTGGATGGCATAGTAATATACTGATTTCCCCGTTTGTTCTCATTCGTCACAGTTTATTAAAAGATTTTTTTATAGTTTGCAGTATCTCAAGCTTTCATTCCTATTATTACAAAATCATCTCTTCATATTTTGCGTCACCTGCTTATCAAGGAACATTGAGTTGAACGTATGATTGACGTGAGAGTTATTATTAAATTCAAAAATACTGTATCTAGATTGCTCGATGCTTTATTTCTACGTCTAGTAATGGTAAGTTAAGTTAACAAGATTTGTAGTAGGTGTCTACAAAACTTGTTTTTATATCCAATGCAGGTGCTCATAGCTCGTGTTATTTAGTTCAAATTTCGTTTCATTTGATGTTAACGATTTTATTGCCAGAGCAATACATCACAAGGATTGTCTAGAGAAATCAGCAGCACGAATGTTTACCCTATCCAAAGGGACTATCAATTGACAATGACTTTAAAGTAGAACTTTTGGTCTAATCGTTCGCATAATCGTTTTATTTGTCTGAAAGTTTTGAATTTAAATCATTATCTCTCAGAGCGAAAATGGTATTATTGGCATATTTAGTCTGCTCTACACGATACGCTTCAATGGCAGGCATCGCGAATCTTTTTCGGCAAACCAAGCTATCCACAAACAAACGAAATGTTGTTTATAATGTTGTATTAGCTTAAGAACGTTAAGAACATCTATAATTGTGTAAAACTGTAAAAACTTGTTGCGAATAAGGATTGTGTTATGTCGCCACAACTAGGTTTGATAAATTTTAAGAATGGAATGAACGATGTTCATAACTAAAGAATCGTAACCTCTATTGGCACTTTTTTTGATTTTTACAAAATCGTGTGATCACCATTTTGCATAAAGAAATAGAAAAAATATTTTTACATATATAGTGTTTATCAAACTTGATTAAAACTAAACAAAATCGAAAGTAACTTTCTCTCTCGCTACCAATAAAATACAAATATTATTTCTTATTCTAGAAAACTCATTATTGGTTGGTGTTCTTGGTCTGGTAGCCTTGTGGATAAACCAATTCTTTTGCAAAAAATCCGCAAAGAGCAAAAACATACCAGGATAACAGTGAAAAGGACGAATCAATGGACATGTATGTAAACGCAAGTGATTGAGAGAGAAAGAGATATAGAGAAACATAAAGCCAAATGAAGAGACAGGAAGTAAGGAGTATAGAGCCAGACAGAGAGAGGGATATATACACAAAAACCATTCTGGGGAGAAAGAGATTCTCCTAAACTGAGAACAAAAACGGGATGCTGAATGACGGTTGGCTGGCTGAATGACTGACAGGCCGGCTATGGCTTAGTTGTGTCCCTAGGAAAATCGTGTACGTCATAGATTAATGATAGCAATCCGTCAACATCAAGAGAAACTCCGCCATACCGGATCATGCGGCACCGAAGATGAGGGAATTTGGAGACGCTTTGTGATGGTGAGGCAGAAACACAGTTGTTTTTGAGCGGCTGGAGTAACACATTTTGAAAACCTTCGAGGGCAACGAAATAGAGAAGATTGCACCTCGACACGTACTGCTTTTGCTAAGGTAATGTGGGGTGCTAGCTAAGAATCTGGAACTGTACATTTTATCTACACTTTATGCTAGTTATTTTGCATCGTACCTTATAGTCCTTTGGAAGATTGAAAGTTGTTACTGTAACAGCAAATTAAAATTGTTCTATTTAACGCTTTCTTTGTGATTATTCAATGAACATAAATTAAATAACTCTTCTTTTGAAAAGCAATAGTTTCGTTGTGTTTATGCACGTTAAACAATATGGAATTCATTCAAATCTACATTGCACAATAAGTTCACACTTTAAGTCAAAAATACGATCAAGTCCGTTTAAAGCAAAAGGTGAAGAATTTAATTGGTAGGTCAATAGTTGAATTGTATACTGTACACAAGTCGACAACCACAAGAAAATTACCTGAAATGAACTGAACCAAGAGTTAACATGAGGATAGTAGAACGAGGTCTATTTTGTCTGCTGTTTATTTTGTAAACACATTTCGAAAGACAAACCAAAGCGAATGCTAACAGGTACATAATAAGAAAAAGACAATGGATATCCCAAAGACATTTTATTACCCATTGAAAGGTCAACAATTTTGCATACGGTTGTAAATAAAATTGTTGTACCCAAAGTATCGCATAAGCCAGACGGCTTATGTGTTTTGTCAACTTCTATTTTGCAGCCAGTTTAAGTTAAGCACTGTTCGAGACAAGAGCAATCGAATCGTTTTTGTTTACCTAATTTTTTGGACGAGAGATATATTTGTATTGTAGTTACTTAGCATGTGTTTGTTTAAGGTGATTTAATTGTATGGATTTTTAATGATAAATAATAAAAGTTGCATCCCAATAAAACTCAATATTACTGGTGACAAAAGGATTAATCTTAGGCCGCACAACTGCAATACATACCAATAATAGTGTCAGTCGTGTTAGCGCTAAAGATGTGGAATACACGTGCTTAAATTTGATTGTAGGTCATCATTTGTGAATGTGCAAAAGAATAATGGTGCTTAACTATCG
This sequence comes from Anopheles christyi, assembly GCA_000349165.1. NCBI lineage: Eukaryota > Metazoa > Arthropoda > Insecta > Diptera > Culicidae > Anopheles > Anopheles christyi. The sequence goes on along the minus strand of KB699426.1, from coordinate 2,342 downwards.
AAGGTCTATTTCGTTTAACAAATCGGCAGTTTTTACAATTAAAATGGTATGGTGATCACCAATCAATGGTGATAAAAAGAAAAACATCGGTAAACGGAAAGGCAGGCGATGGATTTACAATTCCAATACTACTGTTAAGTTAATTCAAAAATGTCATCATGAACGTAAATGTAATAGACATTTTAGTAGAGGCAATAAATTGACAAAAACGTTTACGCAGAATTGTAATTATGTTAAATGCATTTGGTCATTTTACCGCACAATCGATTTGAACGAATCGACTAACCATAATTGTCGACGGCTTATAAATACGTGTAAATGAGTACGGCTTGGCAAAAGTAAAGGTAAAGAGTAAACTGTGTAAAATTCTGTATAATTTAACGGGTTTGAACTATTCGTACCTGATTCCACTCTGCACTCATCGTCACCTTCACTTGGCAAACTCGGAAAATTACTTTCAGAGCAAAATGCGTATCATCGTCATTATCTTTGCGAATCATTACCGAGACATGATCAATAATGTTGTTCAAGTGGCGCTGGTTTAATTTACAGATTGAGACCTTTAGTGTATACCTTCAACCGTAACAAGAGTCTGACGGAAAAAGCAACAATCATTTTTTCTGGGTCGCTTCACGTCTGATGATTACTTTAATAATGATGACAATTGTCTTGCAGCGTTATTTTACTTGAATAGCGTTTCTTTCTATTGTAAAATATGTATAGGACAATAATCACTCTACTGATGCATTAATGAAGGCAAAAAATAGAATACGTACATGTGGACATACCTCTGCGTTCATTGGCTACATAAGTCAAGGGAGGAAACATGGTAGCTAATGTAAAGTTTACTCCATTTTCTGTTACATTACCAGCACTGTAATTACTTTTTTGGTAGACATTTTTGAGGAAAACCAACCCTTTGGACCGGGCATCAGTATGAACTGGATCTTATATTATGTGCTCACACAGGAACCGTCGCACAATGGTACAGCTAAGGTTAATAGGACCCAGATATTTTAAACAAATTGATGAAAACTTCACCACTTGTAATTTCGAAATTTCGTATAGGAACAACATATAACATTAATTTAAATGTATCAAAATGAGGTAGACCTGAGGATGACGGCGCTGTGCCGCTACTCTATGGGACATGTGCAGTGATGTATCATGTCTATTTCATTTTGAACACGGTAGCAAAGGTGTTTCCACTTGTAAATAAGGTTGTTTAAATGTTCGATTTTCACATTTTCACAGAATTCTTTGTACAAACTTTACCATATTAACAATATTCATTAAACATTAAACATAGTCTATTTAGAATGCAGTCGAATGTATTTGAAGCAATGCTTTTGTTACACGATTTTTCACTCTACGGACAGGCCGGCTGTCAAAGGATAGAGATACTGACCCCTGCAAGGCCAATCACGGTTAATTTCTAATCTCTTAAAAACATTCAAAACATTAAGATTCAAAAGCAGTACCTGTTCGTATGATTTGCTTCAATATTGCGAACAAGATCTAATAATACTACTAATTTTTGCAAGCGCATAAAAAAAAACAAAAAACATAAATAATATAACATTTGCAAAAGCATAAATAATATAACTTTCCATTTATTAAACTGTTTTTCAAATCTTATTTATTTTATTTAATTTCTCCATTATGACTGCAATTTTTCAAATCTTATTAAAATTTATTTTCGGCCCAATGTCCGTTTGTAGGACATGGTGGGTTTTTGGGAGTTTTAATTTTGTTACAGAATTACTTTATAATTGAGATCAAAATTGATGGTATAACACATGATGATGATCACAATAATTGTACCATTACTCCTTTCGCATTATAAAGTACATTGGGACATTATATAAGCATTGTGTAGAAGATTGTAAGTATTAAGGGCGAATATTGAGAACAGAACAATGGTCAGAAGAAGAACACATTTTAAAGAATTTTTAGTTCTATTTTAGTTTGATGTGTTTATTATCTGTGAAATGAATATAAGATCAATGTGTTTTGAAACAGAATAATAATACCGTTTACTAAACATAAACATAAACTAAACCGGGCAGCCCGGTGGCCTAATGGATGACGCGCCGGCTCCTGTCAAGGACGGACGTAGTTCAATTCTCATCCGGACTGTCCCCCTGTAGCAAGGCCTGACTATCCGGCTACGTGGTAAAACATAAGCATAGAAAGCCTGTATAAGGCCGGCATGACCTCGTAGGTCGTTTACGCCAAGCAAGAAGACTAAACATCACTTGAAGATAGTGCTTAGAGTAATAATAAAGACTCAGCTTTACGTAAATGTGATCAAATAATTATGTAAAAACCATAAAAATGTT
>KB699415.1:0-26749 GCA_000349165.1 Anopheles christyi | reverse complement strand
CTAATTTTGTAGTCGTTTGTGAATTGGGGTGCATTTCAAAGTAGCTTCTTATGAAAAACGTTGTGAGTCTCGTGACAATTAAAGATAAAAAATGATTTTGATGTAACGATGCCAAAGAAGTGCGATGAAATCCCATTGCTTTTTCTTTTGTCAATTTGTTGTTCGATAGGCCAATAAATCATACTTACAATTTGCAACCCCTAAGCAGTCGTGAACATCTTCGATAAGTAATGGCCTCCAGGAGTTTGATCACATTTCTTTTGTTATGTGATGTTTTTTTTTATGGGTAGTTTCAAAATATGGATAAAGCATTGATTGTTTTATGTTTTGTCTGCCACAGCGTATTGATGTATTTTTCATTAGCAAGGTATGTTTTCACCCGTAAAAATGTTTTGAGTCTTGATTTTATTACATTAAGCCCTTCCGGACCACTTATCACTTACCATTCTGGACCCTTAAGAAAAATGAGAAAAAAAGTTTGAAAATTTAACTGTTATTATATTCGTTTCTGACGCCCTTTGGATAGCATAATTTATGATAAAAAGTTATAAAGTTCACACAAATTTCCTACGCTCTTAACAAAAAGCTATTTAGCAATTAACGGCCTAACCTAGTCGTTCTTTCTGAAAAAAAAAACAAAAAGTTTTTCGAATAAGTGTAGCTTCCAATTATGCCAAATTCGAAGAGAAATGAACAGAAAACACAACACGTTCTTAACGAAACATGGATTTTAAAGCTAAAAAGATTGAGTTTGAGACAACAGACTACATACGCTTATCAATAATCTGTTGAATGACGCCTTTGCAAACTAAATCCCAGCTTGGATGTGAAGCAAAGTGATGTTGGCTGTATGAAAGTAAGCCAGTAAACAGGTAAAATTGTTTATTGGAAATTCGACGTAACTGATTTTATATCCTTTACCTTCCATTGTTGAACATTGTAGGGCTTATAAAATCAGGTCACGTAAAATCGATTTGTTATTGTGCGTTATCCAGCTAATGTACCGAAGGATTATTCCAGAACAAATCGAATGGGGATACAAAGTCGATTTGCATGAGACATTAAGCCTATTTGCTGCTTTGAGCGACACCAGTTGAATGCGCAAATGTTCCACTAAGTACAGAGAACAATTCAACATGCAATGCCCTTGAATACTTTGGCAGCAGAACGAAAGGGTACTGAGTGTTTCTATTGTTAAACGCACCATTATAATTGTAACGCTTAAAGTGGCGTGAATTGTAACACAAGACAGGCTCAATAAAAACAATGTTTCACCGCACACGAAGCAAATGCTGCAAGCCGTCTTGGGAGATTTTTTCTGCAAAACATGTTTTAATATACGTTATTCTTTACCATGCATTTCTATTTACGAAACGTGGTTGTAAAATAGCAATTCTAGGTTATGATTCCCGATCAAGCTAGACGCATGAGACAACAAAATATACTTACAAACAATTGATAAAATGTTGTTTGTTGTTAAACGTATTATTAAAGCGAATTCAAAACAATATCTGTGAATTAAGAGCAGTAGCGAAATGTAAAGTAAATAAGTAAATCATAAGATAAAATGTATAAAAAACGGCATACTTTTTTGCTCAACGTATATTGTTTAATCAACTACCAGGCTTCTCCATTTTGTGCAGATGCTATGAACAGCTAGGTCATCACACGTGGTGTGACTTTTTGCTTAAATTACAGATGATAATCCATTAATCATCATCGACACTTCTTTACTATCTAACCCGGACCTTGGCCAAAATCAATTTGTTACAAATTCCAATGATCCCTTAACATTGGCGTATGACTGGAGCACGCGATACTCTTTTTAACCTCACACTGAAACTCCATATGAAAAAGAACTCCATCCAGGTATAATAAATCATCATTCTTCTGAGGGGGTTTTATTACCGCTTTTTGAAGCATGAAGGAAGATGGAATAAAAGTAACATGAACTTATATTAAAAAAAGCAACTCAAGAAGCGGAATAAATAACAGTTAGTTGAAAATAATTCTACAAACATATTTACGAAAATGACTTGAAAAGGTAGAACATAATGCATGATAAACAAAAAAATGCCAGAAAAGTGTTGCAGGAGAAATGTTAAATTCCTGTTCATTTACATTTCAGCATTCCATTTTGCACCTTCAAATATTTATAACACGGAGGATTTCGCCGGAAGGCAAAAGAAGCTTTACGACACACAGTAGTGAAATCATAAGGTACGACCTTGACTTGTGTTTCGCGAAACGAAGGCATGTGAGAAACTCACACCCATTTGGGGACGCTTTACCATTATCAGAGCTTGCCTTTATTCACCGTTTGGATTGAATGGTGCATTGAACACCTACACTCAGCGAACTAACCTCCTGTAGCTTAAGATCGGACGAAAGATGTGTTCCATTTGTGGATGAAATTTATGCTAATTTGGGAACCACCCAGCTATTTGAGCGGCAATCAGAACCTGTGCCGAACGAATGTACCCTGTGAAAGAAGCTAAATACAAACATAAGCGAAATGGTACAGGAGTTTCCTCGTTGGGTGTCGTGAATGATAGGGGGTAAACAGAATGATAAAAATAACCATTCCGAAGTGGAGTGATCTGGTTGAGAAAATATTGTCTGTATGACATTGACCTAGAACACGGTAGTTTGTTTTTGTAGAAAAAACCGTCGCTGAGACTTGTATTTCGCAGAGTTGGGTTAAAGTTATAGTTATCTGTGTATTTTTATCATTTTGGTAGACAATATCTATAATTTTTTTTTTGTTAAATACCTACAACTCACGTCATTTCACTGATATTCTTTATGCAGCTTACCTTCATTTTCATCCAATATCTTTTTTTTTATAACATCACTCACAAGGTTAAAGGGCAGAGTTAAATTATTCTAATGTGTACCATGAGAATACCTAGAATAAATAAAGCGTGCTTTTTCTAGAAACAACAAAAGTTAAACACCGAACCCAAGAGGAATAGTGCTTTGTGAAACCCGAATGCAAATACGGAACCCGTCGTTTTGTAAATTTCCTCGGAACGTGCGCAGAAAGATCTGAAGAGCGAAATCATGTATGGAATGCTGCTGGAGAGTGTACAACATTTTGTACAGGTAGGTAGATGTAACTGTTCCTGTTTTGTTATCATCATATCTCTGCTTTAGAACTTATGATACTTCATACAGTAAGGAGTAAGAAACAGGAGTGTAAGAAAAGAAGAAGAGAAGATTGTAGAAAGTGTTTTGGGCTATGCGGCATTATAATGGTAGGTTATTTGTTTTTTATCTACTGCAAATCTACTGCCCTGCAAACTTTTCCCTGCTATAGCCCTTAGCTGTTGGCTAATGTACATTTTATGCGGCTTATATTATTTCATCGATTGACCGAAAATGAGTGCAGTAAACTTTTTGCGGTGCTTAGTTGTATCTCATGGGATGGTTAACCTCAACGGTTCAATTCCCCGAAATCCGTCCTTCATACATTTTCTTATGTGTAATACCTTACGCTTTTTCAAGGATACCTTAGCGTGTCCAGGTTTGTAGGTGTATTTAAAGAATTTTGTTAGAGATGTTGTAAGTAGTGCTTAATAAAAGACTGAACATGTTTTCAGTAGTTAATATTTATTGCTTAATTATGAACATGAATGAGCGTCCATGATTTTCCCTTCACATTTGACCAAATAATCGTAAAAATAATTCATTGAGCATGTCCAACGATTGATCCAACGATTAAATACGACATGCCCAAATTGTTAGTAACAAATTTAATAATTAAAAACTCATAACTTATTGGTGCGCAAATATTGTAAGCATAAGCGTTATGTTGGAACCTGTGATGTACCTTTTGTTTTTTTAAATTTTATAGTATTTTTACCAAATATACCGTATATGAGTCATAGTTTTTGTATAATGTGTTCACAATTATTTTAATCTGAATCTAATTCCTATTACACTTCAATTCGCACACAAATACTAACACTTTATTATCTAATTATTAGTGTACCACTTGTATTGTGTTACCGTAACTTTTTTGGTGCCAAAAGCCATACTTAGACGATTGGTTTTCTATGACAGTGGCTGTCATAATGGTTTAGCCTACTTAATAGACATTTTACCTTATTTTCAATTTTAAAACAAAAACCAGGAAGAAAGTGATGAACCTACGAGGAAAGGAGTATTTTTTATCGATGGATAGATGTAATTCCATAATATTTAAAAGTTCAACCGTCGCACAACTTGAAATTGTTTAGTTTTTGCAGTCAATATTTTGATTTATTTAAGAAATCATACACCAATGTAACCCCAAATTTACCCATAAATCCCCGATTCTACCGAATAGTATCCTGTGGTACATCATTGTTTGGAAGTATAAATAAGATGGCACGATGTAACGGTTAACGATAACGGATTGCAAATCCAATAATAACTGACACTCTGTAGTGAAAGAGAAATATAAACCTTTTGTTCGTTTCTCAAGCCAGGACCAACTTCAAGCTGTTACCAAAGAAGTTGGAAAGTGTCATTACAACATAAGTCTAGAAGAAGAAGAAGTCTAATGGGTCTGATCTTATCATGCTTTTATTAAAGTCGACCTTTTGCCCCTCAACATGAGTTGCTTTTACATCGTTAGCTATCCATCATTTGGTTGTGTTGGATGGAAATGGGTTTGTTAGTTTACTTTCCGTGTCAAAAGAAAATTGACGATCTAAGAATGTAAAGGAAACCTCTTACCACAAATCGAGGGATTTCGTCGTTGGTTTTATCGACAGTACAATTGAACAGTTTAAATATTCTTATTGCATGTCCGAAACAAGGAGTGATACCATATTAATAATTTCCGGTGCAAGCATTGTACATATTTCACAATTTTTGTTCAGCACGCTTCCGTGTTGAGCACTAGGGTTGCAATTGATTAGAAAAAAATGTGTATAGTGGCTTATCACGAAAATTGGATCTTGTTTATGTATAGTATCAGTTATTTGTTAAATGATTTACGCGTTGTAGGTCACAATAAAAAAAATGTACTGTGCGTTTTGATGATCTTTCAAGATGAGCGTTAGGTGGATATCATACTCGTTTTAGGAAATATTTTTACGATTATTTGCATACATGTGGAGGACAGTTTATGAATGCAAATCACACTGCTGCTCAAAAGGGTTTTCTTTTATGAATGGTTAATGATCTGACTGTTCTTCATGAAGGAAAACATTTACTGAAGGACCGGTCAACACACAGTCGTAAAAGAATGATTTGCTACGGGAACCCAACCGTGAAAACGCCCGACAACATGCTAAAGCAGAAGCAAAAGTGTAAAAATATTGAAAAAGGTTATGCATGATACTGAAGTTCATTTTGCATTTATTTTTATTTTCAATTTGTGTAACAGTTGGAGTACGGAGAATTCGTTTGGCGTCAGGCACTGCTTACAACGGGGTGCAAAAATACAGTATTTAATACACATCAGGTGGGGACTGCGCGATCCTTTGGAATAGAATAATGTTAATAACAAATTAAATATGGTTTCAGCTCTACCCGGATAATTTGATACCCGACCTTGCTGCAGCCCTGTCGGCCATAACAGGAAAACCTTTCGACGAGTTTATGATATTTTTCGGCCGATGTTTTGTCAGATTTTTCAGTAATTTTGGATATGATGAGTTGATCAAGGCAACAGGGCGTTATTTCTGTGATTTTCTTCATTCGGTGGACAACATTCACTTGCAGATGCGTTTCACGTATCGCAAGATGAAAAGTCCCTCTATGCAGCTGACGGAGGTGGATGAACATGGAGCCGTGCTTGTGTACAGAAGCACACGGACCGGATTTTCAAAGTATCTTCGGGGGCAACTGCTAGAAATTGCTAAGCAGTTGTACGGGATGGACGTCAGCATCAAAGTGCTTGAGAGTCAGAACGATACTCCTGGCGGCACATCGGGGCCGATTTCTGCACAAGGTGGTTTAAAGACAGTAATTGTTAAGTATCGGTTGGACTTTGACAATCGTGAATATGTACGTTTTATGTTCAGTGAAAATGGAATGAAATGATAAGTGATTTTCCCCTTTGCCACAGATGCAACGTCGTGTTCATATCAAAGCACATCCATCACAGCTGCAGTTGAAGCCGGTGAATAGTAAGCTGTTGCTGAATCTGTTCCCGTTCGCTCTGATCCTTAACGAGGAAATGAAAATTACTGCCGTGGGTGAGAAACTCATCGAGTCGTGGATGCTTAACAATGTGAATCGATCACCTACAGAACTGCTTGGAGCAAAAGTGACTGACCATTTCAAGCTTCGTCGTCCGAGCGGAATAACGTTCACCTGGGAAAATGTATGAATGTATAATGCCTATGTTTCATCACCATTACCAGCTATACAATATTTATTTCGTTATTTTCCATACAGATAAAGCGTCTACAGACCGTTCTATTTGAGATACAGCTATTGAAAGGGTCATCTGCAAAAGGATCAAAAGATCCGTCCAAAATAGTCGATGGCAAGACGTCGTCATCTCAGGTTGATACGAGCTCATCAACTGAGGATGCCGGAAAGATTATGACCTCGATTCCGCGGCGTGGATCTCAAGGACTGCGAAGCATTTTACTGAAGGGCGAAATGCGTTACATAAAAGACATAAATTCTCTAGTATTTCTGTGCAGTCCTCTGTGAGTGTGTACTCTGTGATTAAAATGTGAACTGGGGCAAACTAATAATTGTTGTATTTTTAACGCTTTCTAACACTGAACAGCATTAACAACTTGGAGGAATTACGTGAAATGGGACTGTACCTAAATGACCTCAATCCCCATGGACTGAGCCGCGAGATGGTGTTTTCTGGATTTTCTCACTACTCTCGGCTCGATTTGATGTGTGAACGGGAGGAACAACGAGCAGAGGAACTGGAAACATCGCTTGCTCTCGCTGACTCCTGGAAACGACAAGGTGATGAGCTGTTGTACTCGATGATTCCTCGCTCGATAGCGGAACGGTTGCGCGAGGGTCAGAATCCTCACGAGACGTGCCAGAGCTTTGAAGAGGTGACTGTACTATTCGCCGAGGTACAGGAAACGATCACTGGTGATGACTCGATCAAGTATGCCATGACCACTGTAAACACATTGAATGCTGCATTCAGTGCGTTCGATGAGCTGATTCACTCACCGATGGCCTACAAAGTGGAGACCGTCGGAAAGGTGTATATGGCGGTGAGTGGTGCTCCGGATATAAATCCATTTCATGCGCAGCACATGGCCGATCTGGCGCTGGATATGCTACAAAGCATACGGCAACTGAATCTTCCTGGCGTGGGAGTCAAAATAGGCTTTCACTCTGGGCCAATCGTAGCCGGAATTGTGGGATTGAAGGTGCCGCGTTACTGTCTGTTCGGTGACACGGTGAACACGGCGTCGCGTATGGAAAGCAGTGGAGAGACGGATTGCATTCAAGTGTCAGGATACTCTGCTCAAAAGCTCAAGAAGCTTGGATATGTCCTGTCCTACCGTGGCAAGGTAGCTGTTAAGGTAAGTAAAGCCATGCAATCCGACGCATTTAATGTGGTAATGAGTTGATACCGTTTCAAACAGGGTAAAGGAGATATGGAAACATTCTGGCTACAGGGACTGCCAGAAAAAACGAAGTAAGAATAAAATGGACCAGAACGTGCCTTTTGCAGCAAAATATTGTGAAAAGTTATTCAACAGAAACTGTTGAAACATGCTACACTGAAGCGTCTAAGCGTTGTGTTATATTTATTGTTGAATGTGATTTTACCAGAACACTAGCGTTTAATAGCCGATATGCTGCTACACCAATAAATATGATCCTCAACTAAGCTAAGCTAATATTTATGATCTTTAACTACATGGGTTCTGGCATAAATCATTACATTCATTTATCACGTAAATCTATGTTTGCTTATGTAGCGGTAGTATGTGAAGTTTATTAGAAAGAACGTTACAGGAAGTCAAAATTGTTGTTGGATTACTGCTAGTTTCAATAACATGTTTTCGGCCAAAAAACTCATTCTCGACAACATGCGAAAGTTATCCGCTATAGCACACACAACCAGGCCCATAGGCAGTGATCCAAGCCAGGTAAGGTACAACGCTAGTAAACATTGAAGGTTGGCGAGGATTACTGCATTCAAATCCAGGAATATCAAGAGCAACACCGATCAATTCCCTGTATACATCATTCTGCACTACTAATGGATCTCCGCCATCGCCCTACAAAAAAAAAATAGATCAATGTTATTCTGTTTTCGGATAGTTTGCATTACTTCTGCATTACCTTGCATATAGACACAATATTAGCGAAGAATTGTGATGGTCCTCCACAGAGATTTTGCGGAGACGCTTGCGGGGAAGCCAGCTGGCATACTAAAGGAGGATACATTTGTAACTCGCCTTCCTGAAGAAAGTTGGATAACGGTCCATTAGGAACAGTGGCACCCCATCCAATGACGGTAGCTTTAGGGACGGGAGGATCTTCTAGTACTCTGGCGGGCAAGCAGATGGGTTGAAACCTGGTTAACGGAGTTTTTAGAATCAGTAGCCCAATATTGTCGGCAAATTGATTGGTTCGTCTGTAACCGGGATGAATGTACACTTTGTTTATCATATTAGTTGAAATTGATTCACTTGAATCAGCCCGATTATAAACTCCCAGCAATGCGCGTATGTGCATGATGACCGGCATGTTTTCGATTATAGTAGCAGTGGTTATAATGGTGCGATCGTTGATTAAAGATCCCTGACCGGAAGGACTGTTCAGGTAAGTTAGCAATGCGACGAATGGGTATTTGTTGCGCGGTGAAACGTTTGATCCTCCGGCAATTCGTTGCCCTTGGAATGGTCTGAATGCACAAGAATCTGAACAAAAAAAAAAATTTAAAGTTCAATCATGTGGATGAATTTTCGGGGGCATGAGTACTGCTTTACTTACTGACACATGCGGAACAGGTGGGTGGCACTGGAACAGGGACGTCATTTGCACGAGCGATATCTGGTTGCGGGTCGTTTATATCGGGAGACTCGCTATCGCTTGCTTCGTTGTTACGGTTAGGGCGGGGAAGAAAAAATGTTGGGAAACCACTCGGCAAGTTTGTACCCAGTTGACTAGTTATAGCTTGGACCAATGCCGAACTATTAAGCAGGGACTGGGAGTTGTTGACAAAGCTCACCAGGGGAAAAAATCCACTAGAAGAAGGTGTAGGTACTGTGGTGGTTGTAGTTGTGGAGCTCCCCGTAGTGGATTGTTCAGTGGAGGATGATGTTCCCGTGGTATCAGTCGATGCCTCACTGCTCGCTGCGGTCGACGTTGCTTCCACTGTCGTGGCGCTTGCTTCTGTGGATTGTACCACGGGTTCATCGTTGCTGGGACGATTGATATTGATGCCAAATAAGTTTGTTATTCCGTTTTGGACGTTTGATCCAAACTGTCCGGCCAGATTCTGTGCAGCACCCGTTGCATTGTTCCACGAGGCCTGAGTATTATCAATGAGACTTTGAATAGGATTGGGCGAGCCGCTGGTAGTAGAACCGGACGCAGGTTCGTCACTGCTAGGCCGATTGCTTTGCGTTCCAAACCATCCATTCTGCACGTTTGTGCCTAATTGATTAGTGATTTCCTGTGCAACATTGGTGGCGTTGCTCAAAGTGGATTGGGAGGCGTTTATAAGCCCTGGTATCGGGTTTGGCAGTGGATCGTTCATGACAGCGTTGCTGTTTTTGTCTGTTGCATCAGGCTCGGCAGTAGTGCTGGACGGTATCAAGAAAAATGCTCCTACACTGTTGTTAGTTCCTTGAAAGCTTCCCAAAAATTGCTGCACGAATGACGATTGTCCAGGTTTGCCTGGTACAGGAGGTGGCACAATTTGCGGATCGCTGAGTGAAACGGGCGGAAACGCTAGACTCACTTGTGCACCGCTTGCTGGCTTTGTGATATTGTTGGCTGTTTGGTTAAGGTACGATTGGAACTCAATAGCGCTCTGGGGAATGGGCCATTTCGTATTGGGTGGGAAATTGTTTGTACTCTGATCGCGCAGACTGTTGGCCACCGCAATGGGGCTAGCCCCCGATTGGATGGTTGCAAGCACATTGGGCGAAATGTCTACCAAATGGTGTTCACCACTGCCAAGAGGAGACACGTGTGGATGTTCCACAGTTTTACTATTCACTTTTGCTTCTTCAGGCTGGAGATTTAAAGTAGAAATGTTTGAGAAAGTAGTAAACAAAAATGAAATTTATGGAAAGTTTTCCGCAATTCGTTTCCAAACTTACCTGACCATGATGTGCATTGGTAAACACTAAACAACTAAAAAAGAAAAACTGCACCGATATCACTCGCATTGCTGCTGCTGCAAACGGCACGGTTGCAAATTTTCACTTCTGTTCTGTACGAGTGGTATCGTCGAACTGAGCTGACTTCTTGCCAAATCAAACGTTTTGTTCTCAAACTGATCGACGGTTAAATCCTGTTTTTAATAAACCAGCGGGAAGAAAAGAGACTTTCTTTGCAGCGCGATACGTTTATTTTTATTTGGAAAGTACTTTTGATTTTGCGACGGTGGAAGAAAAAGAATCTCACGAAATGATCGTTATCGCAGCACCCCAAATGTTGCTGTACAGTTATGCGTTGCACAAAGTTCTTTCAAAACTGGTTTTCAGTTTCGGCTCAGCAGAGGTCATTGGCTTATGGTGCAGTTTGTAAAATGAATGCAATCGTATGCAGCAGCAGGTTAGTAAGTGCATACATAATTTGTATTTCACAATCAATGACGCACAGAAAATATTAAAATTAACAAATATATCATAGACATTTTTCGACAAAGTTGCGAACGAATTATTCCAGTTTATTAGTAGGATATTCAGTTTTAAAAGATCTGTTTTAAGATTTACAGTAGCATCCTGAAGATTGTCTCTGCACCCATGGAATAAATGGGTAAAGTGTAGTGAAAACTGCTGGCTCGTTAGTTCTTCCACAACCAACGCCAGAAATTTGGAGTGTTATACCGATGAGCATCGTGAATGATGGGTCGTTGGGCCAAGGATACATAAGTCCAGCACCTTCATCACCCTATACAGTTTGAGTAAACCGTTACAATTGCAGTTCAACGTATGAATCGACCAGCGTGGGTACTTACATCACAAGAAGTTTTGTGTTGATCTTTCGGTGCAGGTCCAAAAACACCGCCACATATATTATTCTCTGTCGAATTAGGAAAGGCCAGCCGACATTCATCAAAGGAATAGAGTGGAATTGTTAGCTCCCGTAGTGTTTGCCACGATTGCCCTCCAAGCTCCCGTGCTCCCCAGCCCACCAGTGTTGCCTCGGTATTAGAAAACGTGTTCATCCTGCTGGGCAAACAGATGGGCATGAAGTTGTCGGTGATTGTCACCGGCACTGCCAGCTGTATGAGTCCTATATTATAGCTCAAAAGATTAATTGCACTGTATTGTGGATGAAGTTTAGTTTTGGTAACGGCGAACATCTTTCTCGTTGTTCCTTCAGCGGTAGAATTTGGTTCGAAAGCTCCGAAGATCACTTTAATCTGGTTAAACACAATCATGGAAGATACGATTGTACCGGAGGTAAGCACCACGCGATCATTTATCAGTGTTCCCGTTCCCACGTTCTGACCGTAGTACTGCAACAAAGCTATCCAAGGATATTTATTGTGTGGTGTAACATCAGAACCACCTAAAACTCGAAGAGTGGGAACATCCTGGATCACACCACAAGCTGTGAAATCATCATAGTTTTTTTTTATAATGATGAAAAATTAATTAAAACTTACGAGTGTCTCACCCATGGTACAATTTGATGGACAGAACGCAGGCTGGGATGACACAATGGTGCTTGAGAAAGGACGGGCCGGAATCCAGTTTGCTGATAAAGATGCTTCATTCGGCTGGTTTGCACCAAAAACAGAATTGATCCCATTTTGAATAGTGCTTCCAACTTGAGAAAATGTCTCCTGAGCGGCGGATATGCTTTGACTAATGAAACCACCAGAGCTACTACCAACAGATTGATCGTTGAGAGGGCGATTGGAAAGAGTGGATAGAACCAACAGGAAGTTATTGAGGTCAAGCTTTACCGGCCCTGTGTTCGAAGGTTGTTGCTCATCCTTTACAGTTGTTTCTGCGGGGTTTTTAGCTATGAAAGGTTTGTAAAAGTCTGATGTGTGATTCGAGTTGTGCAGATGATGAACAAAACTAGAGAGTGCAGATGAACGAGACAATGTTGGTTTGCTTTTTGTAAAATTGTAATTACGCACACGTTGCGCAGCGAAGCTTTGCTGATAAGAGATAAAATGGTCGAGAAGTCTCGTTAATGGTGTTTCGGTCGTAATGAGATCGACTTGATGAAGGGATCCGTTTATCTATCGCATGTAAAATAATGAGTAAAACACGTTATAATCTGCAAATGGTATGATCATAAAAACGATATTAAGCAGCAATGAGTACCGTACCTCTTGTCCGTAGATGACAACTAATGAGAAAACGTTGAGGATAGTTGTGATGTACGCCATAGCAAGCAAATTCGCATCTGTGTTTCACAAGATATGACACAAGAATGTTGAACAATTTCCTTTAATGTGTGCTTTTATCCCAAAACAGTTTCTCACAAAATTAACGCTGCATTGATTGGTAAAAATGTGCATCAAGCATGACACCATTCTGTCAATTATCAACAAATATTGTGTATTTCCAGACTTGAGAAAAGTAACGGAAGAAGACAAACAGGTTTTTCACCCGATGCTCTTTATTGGTCGTTCTCTTGTGAGAATCTTATGAAAAATCGATGCCCAGATGCTTCTGTTTTATTTCATTTAAAATGTTAATTGTTAAGAATGTTAAATTAGTTGATTAATCAGCGAAATCAAATTGCATTCGCAGTAACTTAATCTTCACTGCAGTAACAGCCATCTACCGTATTGGATCGAATCCACGTACCGAACCGGTTCACTCTAGTATACACACCGGGGTAATTCGGTTTGGCGCAACCCTCTCCCCACGATACAATGCCCGCGATCTGATGCACATTGTCCGTACTATTCTGGTTAATCACATGCAGTGGACCTCCACTGTCGCCTTGGCAGGAGTCTTTCTTTCCCTCGTCGAACCCAGCGCACAGCATGTTATCTGTGATGCGCGTCGGACCATATCCCGTCTTCCGGCAGTCAGAGTTTGACATAATTGGAACTGTTACCTCCTGTAGATTTGTTGAGATAGCCCCGTTTTCTGATGTTGCACCCCATCCCGTCACAATGCCCTATGGACGGTGGAAAAGGAAAGTTGAGTAAATCCGAAAAGAAATACGGTGATATTGGCGTATTTGTATCCCAACGTACATCGTAGCCAGAGAAAGGTTTCTTCGCTGTTGGCAGACAAACAGGCCGAAGTTTATCGTTAATTGTCATTGCGGTGGCCAACCGTAGGATTGCAATGTCACTATTGTAGTTGTTTGAATTGTATCCATTATGTTCGATGACACGCAAAACTTGTGACACCATTGTCATCGATTCCGTAGTCGAGACTCGATCATGTTCCATCAGCACGACACTGATCTTGTTCCGGTTAAAACCGTGCACGCAGTGTGCTGCTGTCAGAACGTGCCTATCGCTGATCAGTGATCCTCCGCAGTAAAATGTGCCCGAGTACTGCAACATTGCCATCCACGGGTACTGGTTGACTTGAGTTTCTTGTCCTCCTACGATACGAGTCAGTCGATTGGTTCTGCCACATTCTGGAAAACATTAAAAATAAAATATGAATATTGAGAAATGTCAAAATAAAATTTTTGGCCAGTTGACACTTACTGCACATGGGGCACGAATCTGGTGGTGTGAGGACTTCCGGTGGTGGAGTGGAAGTCGAACCTATTAGTCCAGCTAACCATTCGATGAAAGGATTGTTTTTCTCTGTTTGTCCTTGAGCTGGAATTTCTATAGGCTGCTTTTCTTCAGGGATCTGTAGCAAGAAGGTATTTGGACGTTGCATTGGTTTAATTATTTCATTAGGAACGATTTATAAAAAAATGTTACTTTAAAATAGTAAATTAAATGACAGTCGTTGAAATAATTGCAATTAAACATTGAATCAATCTTATTCTTATAAAATTAATGTGTTGTACAGTACTCGAGATAGGTAAACCGGTTTTATTTTGTAACGGGTGTTCATTGAATTACATACTATATAGGTGAAATTAAATTATTGAAAGTAACAAGAGAGAGCTTTAACAAGAAACGCGCGGCAAAACAGAAATTAATTTAGTTTTGTGTTTGTACTGTTCCCACTGGATTCTCTAGAACGTCCAAAAAAAGAAGGTGAACGTTACTAAAGCTTTTTCATGTCGCATTTCGTATTCGTCTCAAAAACCAGTTCATTTTAGGAGCAGATTCACTCTTTTGCTTTTAATCCCACCCTTCCGGTTTGCGTGATTTTTTCGTTTCTTTCGACCAGTTTAAGGGTTGGTTGAACTCTTGAAACATTCTTTTGGTTAAGCACACTCACAAAGGCACATCATTTTTTAAATTTGTTATATGCATGCAAAACGAATCCTCTACAATCATTCGCTTTTATCCGAGGGTTTAGCCATATTTGGGGCTCCGGAAACTTACACGTCCACCGGCGGTGGGTTCACTGAGAAAGAACAGGCCGACTATAAACAGGATTAATAACCGCATACTAGTACAAGGAAGTGCATGAAAGCACTGAAGGGTGTGCACTGAATTGGCAAAGATCGCTATTCAAGACTGTAAACTTTCTTTTCGTTGTCCAACGTTCGTGTTGACCGGATGGCAGTAGGCGTCACTCGGTCCACAACCTACTAACGAGTGGATAAGGCTCTCACTGAATTGAATTGAGGTATGCACTGCCAGGGTATACTTTGCATATAAATTGAGCGTCACTGGGTTGTAAGACGTGCGTTCATGCGCGAAGATCTGTCGAATTGTCACCCGAACCGTTTTAACTTGTAGTCGATTTTGTGCAGCCGTTGATTGAACAAACGGTCACGCTTAAACCGGCTACCATTGACGATCGCTCTAGTCGCGACGCAAGATCGTACACAACTAAACGTTACCGAGTGAATGTCACCACACCTGACCACATCTCTGCGTCTGTTGGCACGACCACATCGCGAAACTGGTGAGATAGAAGAGCCCTTCCGGCACACACTGGCACAGCTGTTGATAGTCACAGTCCACTTGCTCTAGATGGCAGCAGGTATTCGTACCTCTTTGGGTAGTGTTATAGTTTAAACTTGTATGCCATTTCGAAAGTACCCTTGTGCTACGTAAGATGTGAAAATTCACGTTAGTAACTAGATCAGGAAACTGTGGGTGTGAATTTTCTGTAGGAAGAATTGAGGATGATGTTGGTATGTTTGACAAAGAAAGCTCATCGTCCACACCAAAGCCGTGGTCTTGAACTTGTCACATCCACAGTAGCGCTGAGCAGTAAAGTTTACTTATCCTTCTTTTCTAGTCTTTTTTTATTGTTATTTTCGTTGCGTCCTCTTTGGTGTTTGTTTATCGTATCTTTACTTCCCTCGACCAATACGCTCTTGTTATTGTTCGCTAGCTGGAGATCGGTCGCCCAATCGTCTACATTGGTTAATGCAGAATAAAATACTTCACGGTCACGGTTGAACCTTTCTTGATGGTCGGAGCTCTAGGGGGTTGCAATCAACCGGCCACCACTCGACCGGTTCTGTTGATGAAGAAATGTACCGCTAGTTTGTGCATAAATTATCTCTTTCCGTTCATAACATATCGCGGATTAAGTTTTAGGAGCTTGCCAGCATTGCAGTCACTATACGAATGGTTGTCCCAGAAGAGTGGAAATAAAACTAACATGAAGTTAAAAGAGAATCAACAAGTTATAACAGCATTAGTAATCAATATGTACAGAGGTCAAAGATTTTCACACAATGCTTGATAGTAAATATGCAGATTGACAGGAATTGGATTAGAGTTCAATAAAAATGAATTGTAAAATTTCAGCGTATACATACTTTGTTAGATTGTTGTAAAAGTATTTAGTTTGACTCTGTATGCTTCACCTTAAATAAAACAATTTTTTTGAAAAATAATAATGGATTAGAGGGCATTTGTTACACATAATTTGTACAACACTGTGTCGTTGTATGTTGTATGATTTAAAATAAAGGTAATTTATGTTCATACATTTCGCAATATGTTGATCTTCTTACATTTAGTCATTTTAATAAAATGCTGACAAGCTCAAATGACATAGAACAATGGATCATTTGAGAAAAAATCTCTGATAATTTGATTTCCCGTAAGGAATCAAAATGACTGAATTATCGCTTGAGAAATTTAACAGACATTTGCAGCTGCGCGTCTAATTCAGTATGCAAAAGTTTACCCCTTTGCGTTTTAACCCGACTTATTCGCTTCATGTTTTTTTAAAGCTTGCAGTCTCGTACATCTGATTACACATACCTGGACGAATGTAACCTGATTTACAACTGTACATCTTCCTTTCTTTCGTTCCTTTTGTTACTCGTTCCCTGTTCAACTGCTGCAAGTATTCCATTCTGATACGCTTTCACTTGATACTATTGCTCATATTCACTATTGGTCACTGTTTTGTGTGCGGGCGCGTTGCCGCGGTTTGAATGGTTTGTGAGCTGTCATCATAAGAACGTGAGGGGACAATCGTTGGATGAAGCAAGTCAATGGGAAACGGGATACCAGGGTAGAAGTGTTTTCTTTAATTATTTTTGTCAGCATATATGTGTGTTTTTTGTGCTATGCTACGTTCGTTCCCGTTGATTTATTGTTGGTGCTTTTTACACCTCGTAGTCTCCTCGGCCAGGTGAATTGACGAGCACTTTGGGGGTGTTTTTTTTTCGACCGCTGCCGTCTCGCGTCTACCCAAACATGCCGTCATGATAATCTCAATATGATTGTGGTCAGTCGATCCCACCCTCGCACTTGGAATGGTTTGCGTGCGACACGGGATGGGAGATCAGCACCGAGTCTCCGGTGTACGTGCACGGTCACAGTCAAAAACGCAAGCAGTGAGCGATAGTGTTGCGTTGCGCGAGGATGCGGAAGTGTTGTGCTGCTGGTGTGCTCAATTTTTGAACGATCACCTGTTTTGTCTGGAAGGCAGTTTTGGTGAATTTTTCTTTGATGCCAGTTGACGGCTGCTCTAAAGATGAAATTGTTAACGGTAGCGCTATGGATGAAACTGTGCCTGTTGTGTGTGGTGTTTGCTGTAAGTGTGCCGATCAGCCGGGTTTGGTAATCAAATTCTGACTTCACCTATCTTTGAATGATTCCTCCAACAAGCGAGAAGAGGAGGGACACAACCGAATCAATTACGACATCTACGTGACGCCAATCATGGTAAGCACAGTCGGTGATAACCGGTTTCGTGCAAAAAACCCACTTTTAGCGTGGCTTTCGACCGTCCTGAGCTACAGACCTCCCAGCTTCACCGTGGAGACGCCGGTTAGTTCAACAATGAAGCCTCCTCCACGTGACTGCTCACAATGCTGTACGTATACGAGGTGTATAACGATGGGTCATGTAATTATTTCGTGTTATCCTACTTTCCTTGCCTTACAGCCTGTGGTAGAGGCAAGACAAGCTCAAGAATTGTGGGTGGTGATGCGGCCGATGTGAAAGAATATCCTTGGATAGCGATGCTGCTGTATCGGGGAGCTTTCTACTGTGGAGGATCGCTTATCAACGATCGTTATATTGTGACAGCGGCACACTGCGTGCTAAGCTTTACACCACAGCAGCTGCTGGCGAAGCTGTACGATGTCGAGCACGCAGAAATGGTAACTCGGACTATCGTCAAGCTTTACGGTCATGAGCGGTTTAGTTTGGACACGTTTAACAACGATATTGCGCTGGTAAAGTTGCAGCAACCGGTAGAGGCTGGAGGTAGCTTCGTGCCCATCTGCCTTCCCGTTCCCGGTAGAAGTTTCACGGGTCATAATGGTACTGTAATCGGCTGGGGAAAGCTTGCCAATGGAAGTTTGTCGCAAGGATTACAGAAAGCAGTAGTACCCATCATTTCCAACATGCAGTGTCGAAAGTCAAGCTACCGTGCTTCGCGCATTACAGACAACATGCTCTGTGCAGGATATGCTGAAGGAGGGAGAGATGCCTGCCAGGTACGACAATCAGCACACTAATAATCGGCAATAGTGCAATGAGATACTAAATTGTGATCATTTTAGGGTGACAGTGGAGGACCGTTAAATGTTGGAGACAGCAATTACCGCGAGCTTGTTGGCATCGTATCGTGGGGCGAGGGATGCGCTCGGCCAAACTATCCCGGAGTCTATACACGAGTGACACGTTACTTGAACTGGATCAGGTCCAATACCAGAGATGCGTGTGTCTGTGAGCATTCCATAGCGTGATTCTAGACTAGTGTCATTGGGAGACCTTAGCAATAAAACAAAATTACTAAACGCAACTATAGTTTGTATGTGCACCATGGATGATTGAATGTGTTAGGTGGGGGGCAAAACAAAAGGAAATTGAACTTGTCTGAACAGAGCTCACTTGATGACAATTTGCATTTTTTAGAACACTTCGTAAATCATGCAATGCAGTACCCGAGAACGAAAATCAGTTGCACAATGGACGTAAGCTCAATAGAAATGAAGCAAAATGGAAGCTAAATGAGCATTAAACTTTAACGATGGCTCATTTGTGCTATGGACAAGCTTTGTTAAACTACTTTCCATACAAAAACTATTGTTTTAAAAGCGATTGTTGATTGGCTTTAATATCATCGAAGCTTAGATGAAGTTATGTAAAAGCACAGTTTGCTAAAATATACCCCATCCAAATTGCTTGTGTAAAGGGTTATAATAATATTTTGGATGTTATAAAAAAACATATGCAATTTATATTGAGAACTGTTGTTTGAAGTAATGATTTATTTCCTGTTTTTCTTAAAAAAATTTCAACTATAAACCATACGGATTTTAAAAGCAAAAACGATTTCTCAAAATAGGATTTAATTTTGATATGGACCAAACCACCCCATATGCAAGACTAACTATCCTGTCATAGGTAAAATAATAATCACGTAAAACCAAGCCCATTAGTGGATAAGGAAGAAGAAAATTATAAAAAATTAAAAATTATTATTAGCGAGAAATTAATACAATTGAAAAAAAAATCTATTTTCTAAAATGAAAATTGAAAATTGAAAAACTAAAATGGCTAAAGTAGAAAAAATATCGTTCAATTTCATATCTAAAAACAAAGAATTTATTTAACTTTCGTTCAGAAACAAATGACGTTTAATTCAATTAAATTAATATCATTAATTGAAACTAAAATTTAAATGTTTACAACGATATTAAACTAATGCAATATTTCAAATCTGCATTTAGTGTTGGGTCTAGAGAACTTGCAACATTTTAGAAATCAAATATTAAAAAAATTTAAAAGTGTATGATACCAATCGGAATCTACTTAAATATGCGTGAATCTAACTTTCGCTCTGCAAGTTCTTTCTTTACTCAGTGTTTCTGGAGAAAGTGAAAACCGCCTGATCTACGCGTCCTTTTTTCTCTTTGCACGATCACATTATCATTTTCGCAAGTACTTCAAACCAAACCTTCATGTGGTTGATTATCACCATTTGCATAATGATTTGCCCAATTCAATACGGACTTGTTAATTGATGACACTGATAAGACACATTTGGGCTCATAAAAAAGAGGTTTACCCAAAACATAAGACATATACAACATAGTACAACAGCTGAAATAGCATCCGATGTTAATTCTATGCCGCGATCGAGTGTCTAAAGACGTCCACGTAGCATTCACGTTTGAATAAAATAATAAAAATGCACCACAGTGTAGTATAAACAGTAAACAACACACGTCAGCGCGAAAAGAAAGCTATGAAGCGTGCGACAAGGCAGGCGACAGTATTATGTTGAAAAATGGGAGAGAAAGTACTGAAGACGAACCTCGACCAATGGTAGTGGCAGGCACTGGGAACTACTTGGATGCGTGAGGACTTTTAGTTCAAGTTCAAATTCGTCGCGCAGATGGCGTTTCGTTTGGTGTTGTGTCTAGCCTTAACGTGTTTAGTGTTGGAATGCGTAGCTTCTGGCACGATAGCCAGCGAAAGCAATAGTACAGCGCAGGTGTCAGTCGTTTCTAGCGAGAATCTTACTGTTCCGGGAAGGTTTGCTTGGAATGATAGTCTTATGATAGATCCAAATGGGTTCATTGGGAAGGCACCATTGCTTAACAGTGGCGTATGGACATGGATTACGACTATGTTTGGTATGCCGATATTTAGTGTATTTGCTTACCGGGCAGCTCCTCGCAATTGTGCACCTTGCTGTGAGTAATATACACTGGTGAGAGCACCTTAAGTACAGGGTAACCAAGGTGGTTAGAGGCAGGGCACCTTAACAGGGCATCTTAAAAGTGATTATTTTCGCCTAGAAAACAGTAAACTATAGAATTTCTGTTAGATCTGGAAGATCCTCCTTAACTCACGTCCACACGAATGAGCGAAAAAAAAGAGATCAATCTACCTAGTTCCTGATAAAATGCGACCATACAATGCCTCATTTTTTAAATCCACAGTAAATCTAGGTGTATTTTTTTCATCTTTCAGGTTCATTCGCATGTTCAGGATTTTCGTTAAAAAATTTGCTGTTCATTTTTTGCTCATTCTTATACATGCACAAAGATCGTATGGTTGACTATTTTTTATTATGGTAGTTGGTCATAGACAAAAACACCCAAATTTGCAACATTGCAAAGTGCCTGAAATTTTAGTGTCCCACTTTAGCTAACCAGTATCGTAGAATGACTACACTGTTGAAAGTGTTGAATCGAATAATTATCCTTTATTTTTCACAGCATGTGGGACGAATGTAAACAATTCAAAGATTGTCGGAGGTCACGAAGCTGAGATCGGGCAGTATCCGTGGATGGTGGCACTGTACTACAACAACCGGTTTATTTGCGGAGGATCACTGATAAACGATCGGTATGTCCTGACGGCAGCACACTGTGTGTTTGGTAGCGATCGGTCGCGTTTTCGAGTGAAGTTTTTGATGCACGATCGTACCATCCCCAAGGAGGATTCCTTTGAGCGTAAGGTGTCCTACATAATGACGAACTGGTTCTTGAATGTACTCGTCTTCATTACCAACGACGTAGCGCTGTTAAAATTGAGTGAACCGGTTCCACTGGGCGAAACAATTATCCCAGTGTGCTTACCACCGGAAGGCAACACATACGCTGCACAGCAGGTCAGACCGCAAACTTTCTCTCTGAGAAACGAAGTGTTCCAAGCAATGTGCTGAAGCTAGCTGTTATTTTAATCTCATTGCAGGGAATCGTGACCGGGTGGGGTAAGTTGGGAGACGGTACGTTTCCCATGAGACTACAGGAAGTGTACGTGCCAATCCTGTCGAATGAGGATTGCCACAATCAGACGCAGTACTTCCGATTCCAGATCAACGATCGTATGATGTGTGCTGGAATTCCCGAAGGTGGCAAGGACTCCTGTCAAGGCGACAGTGGAGGACCGTTGCACGTGTTCGATGCTGAGGCGAATCGGTTTGTAATTGCGGGAGTCGTATCGTGGGGCTTCGGATGTGCCCAGCCACGGTTTCCGGGAATATACGCCCGAGTGAACCGATTCATTTCGTGGATCAAATTCAATACCCGTGATGCGTGTACGTGCATGTAAAGTCATGCTTTGTTTTGGTTTTCACACCAAATAAACAACGTACCTGAAACGGAAACACGGCGCAAGGAGCATTGTCCTGTTGAAAAGGGTTGAAAGAAAATATTTGTAGATGCAGTACAGCTTGTTGATGCCAGGCATTTGTCATGTTCACTTGACCGAAGATTACCTTGTATATGAGATTGTTTAAATAAAGCTTTTACTTGTACTTGATCGCGATCGTGCTGATGATGTATCTTCGTAGGAAGGTGAAAGCTCTAGGAGGAGGACTTTTTCTCACCTTCGTATAACGTTCTGGGTAATAATTTAACGAATGGAAACAAATGGAACGAATGGAATGGAACATTGCACAAGGTGTTAAAACATGTCATAGCGGGCATGGTTCAGCGCACCCGCATTCTGCAGAGCACCGGGAAGAGTCACAATCGTATGTGAAACGTCTATTTTATCTGTGCGTTATTTTTTTGAGAAACAAATACGTTTGCTTCGTGACTCATTATGTGAAGGTAACGATAACAACGATTTCTTTGGGCAAGATATGGGAGTTCAATGATCACATGATCTTGAACTTGTGGAGTTTGGTAAAGTTTCCTATGCGTCATTGATAGATAAATATTTTTGGAAAAATAAGTAAAACTTCAACCCAAGAAATATGTTTATTAAGGTTCACTAAGTGCTTGAAAGCGACATTCCTTTTGAACAGCAGTAAAAAAAAGATTATTCATGTTGTTTCTGTACCAATTATTAAGCCTAGTAGAGATTGATTGAACAAGTGTTGTTATGAACAACTGAACAAACATGCTAATTACTTATTGCGTTAAACTTGCTCTACTGATCTAGTTCTATTGCCCTACTGCCCATCAAAGAATGAGTATGTCGCGTGAGGTGCCTGGTTAGCCACGAATCTGTGGGCTGCATCATTAACGTTCGGGAGATTCAACGATGGCTCTACTGTCACCGATACCACCGTTCTTTGTCAAGGACCATTCACCCTCACGTTGGCTGTCTCTGTTTGGATGATTGACGGAAGGAATGAATCAGCCAACTCGCGTCCATTAGCATTCAAATATAATGATGTACACCGTGTATTATCCTTGAACTTCGCGTACGATCGCACCCACAATGTTGGCCTCTACCTCTGCTACCTCTGAGGTTTGCTATAGAAGGCCGGATGCGATATGGATGCGTTTCCAAGGTTTTTATCTTCCTAAACCAGTTGAATGTCACCACCATCTGCATTTCCTAATGTGCGAATTGCGCGTGATCACCAGAAGGGTGAGCGGCATGGGGTTCGTCGTTCAAGTTCAGGTCAAAAAGCAAGGACGCGGGTGTGAGTGCAGCGCAACACATGAGGGCTGGTTCTACGGGTAACATACTTGTGTTGCACCAGGTTATAGATTTATTATGCAATGAATGAAAATTATCAAATGAAAGCGAATACATTAATAAACTAAATAATGTGTGTATATTGTACATTTTATTTGAAGTGTATGATAACATTGAAGTTGACACATTTTGACATCATGCCTTAAGATACAATCAATAAGTTTAATTTAATGTACATAATATTAGACGAAGAGAAAATAAAACATAAAAAGAGGGTATGCTCTATTTCAACTACGTACTCTAAAACATACGATTCCCAAACATCTCAATATTAATACGGTACCGTATTACACGCTCAACATTGTTACTGCATGTTGCAACACCGAAGCGAAGGTTACGTATCAATGCGATGCGTTACGTTTCCAGCTGCAATGGCTCCTAGGTACATTTACAGTAAGAGCGACATGGATTGTCTTATTCCCCTTGTGTAAGTTTCCTTCCTGTAGGCGATGCCGAGCAAATGGTAAGATAGATATTAAAGAGAACGATTGATCGAGTTTTGTCAATGTCAAGTTTTCGGAAAAAATTCCAGCATGTGCCTGATAGGTCAGGGTTACAATACGGCAAGGTCTTGGATCACTTACCAGCGTCTTACCATGATATGCATTATGTAACAGAGCAATGGAGAGGATGATTATGAAATCTATAATCATCTAGTATCTATAATCATTCTAGTCATTATATTTAAAATTTGGTTATGAAATTGCTTAAGTCTTTGTAATGTACTCAAGGATGTAAAGTGCCCTTGGAGAAAAACTGATCTGATAAGCTGGCTTATTGATCATGGCGGTAGATCACTAATAGTGAGAAAAAAGACAACAAGCAAGAGCTCTCCCAAAAGGAATAGCGATGCAACGATGCACAAGTGCAACGTGATTTGCATGCTCGAAGGGTTATTGTCACATTGCCTCGTGTTGTTTCTCCACACCATCAGGGCGAAAATCTGCATGCAATAGTGAGTTTCTTTAAGAGCAAAAGAGAGGGAGTGAAAAAGGCACAGAGAGAGGGAGAGGGATAGTGAGAGAGAAACAGAGAAAGAGACAGCAATCTGGCTTGAGCGGAAGAAGAATTGATGGAAAATAAACAAACAAACGAAGGTACGATCGCTCAACTGACGACCATGGCGGTTGTGATGGTGGTTTGCAGTCAAATTGTTGAACTATTGTCGTTACTACCACACCGAAAAGAAAGATGGCCAATACCTACATTGCTCACATACTTTTATCCCTCCTTCCCTCCTAGGTCACTCCCACCCTTATCGATCACTGACACTGGCCTTCTCCCTCGCACGTGGGTTGGAGCGCGCACATGATGCGGTGTTATCGGGGACGTAAGCGACGCAGGCACGAACTACCACGAGTAAGGAAGCCATCGGTCCGATGTGTGTTAGTAGAACCAAGGGCACGCACTCTCACTTTCCGCTCCAACTATGAGGTAATTGTCCACCGTAATCATCCCGGGGCGGTTTCGGAGAGATGTGGTGGTTATGTCGCGAGCGTCACGACACGCTGACACAGAGACAGGTGTACATGCGAAAATGGGTGCTACCGATATGTGTGTGTTTGTGTGTGTACGGATGCAATCCCGTGTACAACGACACAGCATAGCTCGGATACCCGCAGACGCAGCGCATCCGCACCCTTATCGCATGCGGCCTCTACTACTCTCGTTACAGAAGAAGACGACAACGACAGTTCGAGATCAGAGAAGCCGTACGGAAGGGAACAACAGCTGAAACGCACCCATCGCAAAACAAAGAGGTCTCACACTACATTGACACGAGTTCGATCACTCGAGTCGAAGCGCGCCAAGGTAGTCGACGAGGTCCCGCGCGCGTCGTCGTTGTCTCTTCTGAATCCGTCGAACCTTCTGAATCCGATTCGGAAAGTGTGCATATAAAAGCTTCGCCGACTACCACTGTCAGTCACAGAACATTTCGTAAAGGAGCACAAGAAGCTTCACAGCGTAACTGCTACATCATAGCTAGTAACCACAGCAGCAGAACACTGTGAGTTCCGTTACGAACTCGCAGCTACATTCTAGAGATCCGTTCTTCGCCTGATTTGCCATTCAGGTCTTTGATTGTTGTTTCGGAAGTGTTTTGTTTTGGTGCAGTGCCTTTTCCATTTCTAACCTAAACATGATAATGAACCGATCCTCATCCGTTCACTTGATGGCAATTTGGGTACTAATGCTGACAATGCTAGTTGCCCCGTTGCTAGCCGCTCCTGTTAACAACTCCAGCGAGTCCTGTGATTGTGGTGAGTTTAATGAGTGCAGGGAGTGGCAGTGCATACACGATTTTGAATAGCATGTGTATGAAAGTGAAAGGTTAAGCCAAAATTTGTAAACACCTAGCGCATCTGCCTGGACAGAAAAATGTATTCAGCCGTAATCCAGGACACTGCGCAGAAGTGCATCGTATTTCCTTGATCATTCATGCACCAGTGGCGTATTGCGTAACAAAACATTTCATTGAGTGTAAAGTGTGATTTTGCAAGGGAAAATTGCATGTGACTGACTGTGCGTATGGACTTGGGATATGGGAATAGTGCGCAGCAAGCGAAATCTCATCCCGCCCCTTTTTGGCGGATTTCACTTTCGTTTGAGCAAAATATGAAGAGGTTTCATTTCGTTTATACCGTTCGCAATTGACATAGTGTGCAGAAAAATGGTGTGAAAAATCTTGCCTCTGCCTTTTTCCGGGGCTCAGTGGTCGTGTTTTGAATTTGTAACTCCGAAAGCCCGAAAGACGAGCGAATGAGGCCAGTGACAAATTTAGGTTAAGCGTACGCATAAGCGGAACATCAATGCTACCGATAATACGTAACGAATGCAGTGGAATCAGGCCGGTTGCATTTGTGTTTCAAAGGTTCGAGTGAATTTTTCAGCAAATTGCCACAACCACGTGATCTGTTTTATCAATAATTAATCCTATCAGAATCTGTGTGTAATGTGTAACTATGAATGAAAGAGTGATTTGTATTTTATAGCTAAAATTGCATTCCAATTAAACATTGTTGTAATATGCATGCAAAAATATGGCAATGTTAATGTCTTACATATTTAATTGGCTATTAAATAGAATCATACCCGGATCGAATCGTAACTGGTGTTAAAAGACGCATTTGTTTTTTTTCAGTCTGTGGAGTTGGTGGACGGACAAATCGCATTGTTGGAGGCTCAGAAACTACTGCTCATCAATTTCCCTGGTTGGCCGGTCTGTTCCGCCAGGGTAAACTCTACTGTGGAGCATCGGTTGTTTCGCGCAATTTTCTAGTCACGGCGGCCCACTGTGTGAACTCGTTCGAAGCGAGCGAGATCAGGGTTAGTGTTAGATCGTCTTACAAATAAAGGATAACTCGTTAATTCGCATCCTTTCCTTCATGACAGGTTTATCTCGGAGGCCATAACATTGCCAAGGATTATACTGAGCTTCGCCGAGTGAAGCGAATCATCGACCATGAGGAGTTCGATATCTTCACATTCAACAATGACATTGCCTTGCTGGAGCTGGACAAACCACTGCGCTTTGGACCCACCATTCAGCCAGCTTGTCTCCCAGACGGAAGTAAATACATCAAACTTTGGGTTTTCGGGGTAATGGAACAGAACGTGATGTGTGTGTGTGTTTTTTTT
>KB699404.1:0-26783 GCA_000349165.1 Anopheles christyi | reverse complement strand
TTGCCAAAAATTTGGTACGGAGTTTAGACTCAATACTATTTAATCTTTTTTTTTTTTTCGGATTGGTCCACCGAATGCTGAGAAAGTGGGCTTTGTGACGTCAACTTGCAAGCTGAAATATTTTTTTTTTTTTTTTTGGTGCAGAAACCCACAATATTTGCCAGCATTCTCAAAAGCGCGCTGGAATGAGTCTTTGTTGTAACGTTTGATTGCCGGTGTGTGCCGCTTGTCGAAAGCGGTTAACCGCCCTCATCAAGAGGCGCAGGCTATTTTTGACTTTGCCGTGTTTAGTAATATTGTATTGTTACAGCAATTAAGGCAACAAGTACCTAACGGCATACCGCCGTGTGTCGTGTTCTGACGTCAGAACCTTTGGAATGGATTACTTTTTTTTACAGCGCCTGACAGTGAGTGCTTTATTGTTTTGGTTTTTTGTTCCGAAGAAATGATTTTCTTTCCTTCATTTATCTAAAAGATGTGATAATGGAGCGAAAGACAGAACAGAAAAAAACATAATTGAAGCTTTTAACAAACGCGAGCTTTTGACACGAGCTTGAGGTTGATTGCACTTTAGCCGGGTGTCGATTAATGCTCATAAAATTATGTATTGAGTAGCGTTGAATGATGATTGTATTGTGAAAATATTAGCTCATAATAATATCACACCTCATGCCCCAAATGCATCAACAAAAACTTTGTTTTTTTCTTTCGTTTTATTAACATCTAGGTGTTGAATTTGGCAGCAGCTTGCAGCTGACCCAAACTTTGGAGTGCATTTACCACGTCTGCGGAACGTGGGTTGTATGCATATCGCCCCTTCTAAAATATTGTTTTTTTTTGTTGTTGTCTCACAACCATTACAAAACAAAACTAGTCTTTATTCAAGGTCAGGTCAGTCGGCATACAGGTTCATCAATCTTCCATCATGCCAAAACATTCTTCATTCCCTATTACACGATGAGTAGAAATCTAAACACGCGATCCTGGGCATCATAATTAGTACCAGAAAAGCTGTGTGGGTCGTATGAGCCGCCTTTAATTTCTATGGAGACTGTTGCTAACTGCCACACTTTACAGCAAACTCGTCAAAAGCCGGATAAAAGTGAAAGGAAGCTTAATGTGAAACAACTCCCTTATGGCCAAGTTTTTTTTCGTTTGTTCTCTTTCGCATTTATTCTTAAACCCCACCCGAATACTGTTGATTAGTTTTTATTCAGGATCATTGGACTAACGCTAGAGCAAGAATATTCATGTGCCTAGAATGGTGTTTCAGATTTTTGTTTCAATTATCTGTTTCAAACCCTACCGAAGTAGCTGGTTTAAAATTAGAACGTTCACATTCGGGCTTTTGCAACAGCAGGAGAAGAAATAAAAGAACGATGGCATGATGGTGATGATGAGAAGTCTGACGAAGCTAACCCATTAAACGACCATAGTCTTGTTGGCTGTTGTGGTTCTGAAAACGCTGCTAACGTGTTCTAACGCACTGTAATGAGACATCTCTTCAATCTCTCGTGCTTAGCTCTGTAGAAGCACTTAACATTTCTGGCACATTAAACAAAACCGATTTTGTATTATACGGGCAAACTCCTGTATCTGTTACTGTGATCCTTGCAAAAGGCAGTAAAACTTGATTCCCTCGTTTTTCTTGTGTGTCTGGAGTCGCCTCTCGCTTGAAACGATCAAGGTACGACCTTCTAATCTGCACTTCAGCCTTTCAAGGCCACTGCCAAAAAGGTTCTAACGTTTGTGCTTAATTTTTGGTGCATTTAGTTAGAATACGATTTTTATTCGTTCGTGTATGGCGTGCGATGTGACAAAATTGAATTGTCTTCCTCGTCGACATTTTTAAGCTATTAGACACACTTCATGCTGCTACTAATTGTGGACGGTTACTCACAATCCCAAGAATCGCCGCATATTTTACCATTCGTCAGGCAGGGGAGTAATAACCGTCACCGCAGCCTACCGGTCGCCATTCTCAATCGATCGTTTGTTTGACCGCACACCTGTTTTGTATGGCCAGTGGTTCACCAACATCCTGCATGTCTCCGGCTGATGAATGAACATCATCCGTTGATTGCGTGCGTGCGTGCGTGTGTGTCCGCAGTTCAAACTTAGATCCAGCTCGCAACGAACCGATTATAAACCGATCATTCGCTCATGACTATGCATTTGCACACCAGAATGCGACGGATATGGTTGATTGCCGGTGCTCGATCACGATCTAGTTTCTTGGTGGGCAGCAGCAGCAGGAGCAGCACCTGCAGCACGTTTGATTGAATCGAACTGTCACACGCCAGAAATAGACTGAGAAAATAGATTTTCAGCTGGACGCTGCGAGGGTGACACGTGCTCTTGTTCGTGTCCGGGAAGCTTTCCAGAATGTAAAGAATGCATAATTCCACTACTACGAACGCGGTGAAGGGACACGTGTCGGACAAGATCTGCTGCAATGCAGTGTGGCTATCCTATTTTTAAGTTTCATAGTAATTCCTTTTCATCCCTTCAAGAAATAGCGATTAACGCTCAACACTATACTCAGTTCATAATTGAGCTTGGGTGGAGCCTTTTCTTGTACGCGTGCCTTTTCAAGATCATGTCGAGCACACCTGCACACGGCCTTTGTGTTTAAATTCTTGAACAGCTGAAGCTAAACCCCTTTTTCTTAGCTTTAATTTACCACTCACTCAATTGCTCTAACTGCTTCTAATGAGCTACGCTGAAGCAGCTGCAACTAAACCTTACGTCTTACGTCTTTATTATTCATTCTAAACCGTTTAGCGACGAGAAATACTATGCTAGAATCGTTGAAATTTGTTAAACGACCAAACGTAGCTACATTTACACACACGCAACAAAATAGGATGATTATATAATGAGCAATTCGTTACGCATTGGTCACGTTCTGCTACGCTTTCCCTTTCTCTGTTTTCTTGAACCATTTCAAATAGTACTTGGATGCTTAAGTGTCAAGAAAGCCATCCTCCACTGGTTTAAACGATCTATTAGAAAAGTGCTAACGAGTGCACTCGCACTGAATAAAAAAAGTGTGCTTCAGGGTGCAAATAGACACAAAATAGGGTTAAACGGTTTGGGTGCATTAGTTAAATCTTTCTATTTTAGTACAGCAACCACCAAGACACTTATTGGTCTCATCGTTATTTGTCATCAACGATCATTTCAACCCATTAGTGATGTCGATTTTGTTGAGAATTGCTGTTAAAATTAAGCTTTAGTATCTCTTTCTTGCTTATCGAAACGAAAACTAATGCAATTATCGTGTAAATCGAGTGCATGCTTAATCGGCACGCAGCGAAGATCTTCTTCCAGCAATGTTTACATAAATTTCCCTAGCCTATCCGTGTGTCAACGATACGGAATGAAATATGCTAATCTGGCCATCAGGTACGGCTGCATCAGTGCACATCAACGGTCGAAGTATTCGGTGCCGCATCGGAATGGAATTGGAATGGAATAATTGCATCTGCATGCCATAAAGTGCCATCGCGCGACAGTACTGTACACACTGTAAACTTGACCTAACGCCAAAGCAGAAGTCCTTCACCCCGCGAAGGCCACACTTAGGTATGCGAACATACGAACAGCAATTCTTCAGTAAAACACATCCTAACTAAGGTGTTTTTGTATGGTTTTATGTATGCAAACTAGAAACAAAAAGGACTCATAGAAATATTTTACCACAGAGAAGTGTAAACAATGATGTAAGAAACATGATTTGCCTGTGTTTAAAACTGAATGTTTTTGGCATTTGGAATTGTACACTTTGTGGGATATCTAGGCAGGCTAAGCATCATCTTCGTATAAACGTTTCGTATACGGTTTACGCGCCATAAACTAAAGCTTAATGGATGTTGGGATAATCTTCAGCGTAATCTTAGAGCCTTGTGGCATAAAACGGCTTATCTTGGATAAGCAAGAAATGTTTCGTGCTAAATCAGTATGACAGTGCTATATATTGAAGTACAAAACAAATCAACAACCAAGCTGTTTCACTACTAAAAATAAACCAAGTATTATAGTTTTCGTTTGAAAGCCTTTTCTTTTCCAAACATCCTCCAATGAACTCTTAACGCGTGATGAATTCTTTTTTGGAGCTTCTGGAAGGTGTCTAGTCGATCACACTATTACAAATGGGACAGTAGGTTTTCATGGGTCAATGTGTTACTGACAACACTTTGAACGACTTCAATGCCAAAAAGGCGGAGAACCTTGTTCTATTTGAAAGGTAAAAACGATTTACTTTATACTGTTCTCTAGAAAAAGGCACAAATATTGATAATATAAACAAACAAACTCATCAATTGTATCAGGCCAACGTTCAATAATTGCACCCTAAGGTGTAATTTTGTGGCGTTTTTCCTTAACCTCCTAAAATTTTTAAATATCACAAAAAACAGAGTATAAAAAGGCACGATCCGTGCTCGGTCACCGCCATCGGTGTATTTATTGTCCATGCCTCAGTAACATCCTTCACGTACCTTTTCTTCCGCATTCTCATCGACTGGCGGCTCCGTCTCTGGTGTGGGCTCTTCCGGAATCGTTTCGTTGCTGACGTTGTTCGACATTTTGAGCCGTCCTGCGTGCGTGCGTGTGTCTGTACTTTTGGAAATCCTTTTTTTATATTTCGTAACTGCCTGCAATCGCTTTCCGATTCCACCGATAATCACTAGTGTGTTAGATTGAACGTTTCAATTTTTAGGGGGAGGTGTTTACTGTAACACCCAATAAATTAAAGGATCAATGGGGAGATATTGATAAAAAAAGAGCTAGCAAAGGTGTATTGCACTGTTTCACACTCGGCCAACTCGATCGTTCAATTTACGCAAATCTAACAGTAATTGTGTATGTGTGTAGCGACCATCACTTCACGGGCGCACTAATAAATGATCAATTTAATCCTTGCCGATCGGCACACTTTAAAAAAAACACTTCAAAGCATGGGCTGGACCTTTGGAACTTTTTTTTTCCTCATCGCTCGCTATTCACTTCGCCCAAAACCTACGTCACTATGGGCTGCGGGCAGCACATCGACCCAGGAAAGGAAGGATATCACTCCGTAATCGTTATAGTCATTTCAATTAATTAACTATCACCCAGTACACTCCCACCGTCGAGCCTCGCTGTTCTCCCGTGTTCTATCGAGTGTAGGGCATAGAAAGCACGATCGCCGAGGCTCTTGATTGACGTGAGCACATCATTCACACCACGTACACCGCGTGCCCTTCGTCGGGGAAGCGAATACACTACTCAGGCGTTCACGAATCACGAATCCGAGCACTCACGGGCCTATCATTGGGCTTGGGTTGGTTTGACGCACAAAGTCGTTGATGCGCTTGTTATTTGAAAACGACCATGAACGACGCAATGGTATATCAAGTGTATAAAGATACAATTAAAATGACAACCGTTTTCGGCCCTAAAACATTCAATTCTAATTAAGAATATCTTTAATAGAAAACAAGCTAACAGCGAATAGCAAAAATTGCACACACAAAGAAAAAACACACACAAATATTCACCAAAATCGCAGGAAATCAAAGTAAAGAAAAATTAAAAATGGAACAATCACAACTGAAGCAAGAAAAAACAAACAAACACTCCAACTCTCGAGCTCGATCGGTGGAAGACACCAAGCGGCCACCTGCCGGCTAGCGTACGATCGAGTGACTGGGCGACGCATTCGTTCAACGCACTGTACCCAACCCGTGGCGGTGTGTTAAGTTTTCTTGTTCACTCCTTGTGAAAATTTCAATCATCCTTTTTGTATTTTTCCCACCACCATCACCAACCATCGGTTTACCACGCGCAAACGCCAAGGTTCGTCGCCATCGGTAGCATCGAAGTCATTCGTCCATAAAAGCTACTACGAGTCCACGAAAAAGCCAACTGGCCAACTTCGATCACTTTTTCCTTCTGTCTTTTTCTTTCGTTTGATGCGCTTTACGTGCGTGCGTGTGTGTGTGAGTGTAGAGGCGCTTGTTTGCATTGTTATGTCGTCGTAATCGTTGGTACACAATCGGGGGTGGTTCTTCTGACTTTGATCCCTACCCATTCGTGAGTCAGAGAAACGTCTCAGACAGAGTGGTACTATAGTACATCGATATTAAGCATGCAAAAAACATCGTATGGTAAGTGAAGTTTTGGATTTCCTTATTATTATTTTTTGTTTCTGGAACGGAAAGAAGTTTCTGGACAATAAATCACTTAGAAATTAAATAATTTTAAACCCCCACGATATATGTAACAGCGCCTTTACCTCAAACAACGAGCAATCTATTTATGTGCTGTAATTTCCCCCCAACACGCTGCAACAGCAGCGACATCGTGTAAACGCTATATGCAAACGATTACCTCAGTTTGTCCCATTCTATGATGTTGGGGACCGCGCTGCTGACCTTGATATATCGGGAAAGGCAGCGGCAGCACAACGAAGAGGACCCTTTTGCCCTACAAAACACCCAAACAGTACTTCTGCACCTCCAGCAATGGTGCGGCAGAATGATTGATCGATGTAAATATGCTGACACGTTGAAATGTTTATCGAAAACAGATGATGAAGTTCTTCCGTTCAACCATCAGCGGTACACCACTGGCCTACAAAAAGGGCACGATTTACGGGGCACGCTGAACAGGAGGCCACCCACAAAGATCATTAGGCGACGCTTGGACTATGAAGCGCTCTATTTATTTATTTGTTTAGTTTGAAAAAGCCAAAACAATTAACTCACATTTGGACAGTTCCTAACCTACGCTGTGTTACATATTGTCCCTTTTTTCCAACCAACTCTAACCGTCCCACTGATTCCGCGTGCAGCTTCAATTATTCTCTAACGCTTTTGATCTTTACACGGAGGTGTTGTAGATTTGCACCCACTTTTATAAACTTTGACCACCGTTTCTAATTGTTGTGTGTCGTTTTAGCTTGATTGCTTGACTTGTTTGATTGCTCATGAAAGAAGGGGAGCGAAACACAAGCGAGAATGAGTAGGAAAGGAAGCTAAATTAAGTTTTAATCACCCACATCAGCGTGTGATTGTAAAAAAAAAATATTCTCGTTTCGTATGTGCAAATCCTAATCTGTGCCTAATCACGTCACCGGCAGCACCACTCGGCCAATTGACTGAGTGACCGAGTCACCGTAACGACGACGAACCGCGCTTCTAATAAGAGTTCGCCAATCGGATTGCTAATCGGGCGCGTGCACAACATCACCGCCTCCTCCTTCACATCGTGAAGAGCTGGATTGAAAGAAAGGCTAGGTAAGGTGGTGTGAAGGGACGGGGGGAAGGTACTAATATACGCTACGAGCATGCATAATTACCCGATCGCGCACGGCAAACGGATCGTGGAGTTCAATGTCAACGCCACTGCACGACGGGGTCCGAGATTCCAAACATCCGCTCGGACGGAGCGAGCGGCGGTGGTCTTCCGGTGTCCCTCCACACTGATTCGCTTGCTCGACCAACGACACCAGCATGTGTGTTACCGTGACCGTGTGTGATGTATGTGTTTGTGCCACGGTCACCGATATGTGCGCGTCTTCTTCGTCTTCATGCCCGGCAGCATTGCTTCCTGCCTGATGGAGGCGGTAACGTGCGCGGGACCACAATTGACCGCGCGGAAGGGTGGAATTTTAATTGAAAGGACAATTTTAATTGCTGCTTTCGGCCTCTCTGCACTCGATCGTAGATCAAAGTCCTCTCAGGCTACGAAACGATGATCCAACAAGAATGAAGAAAAAAATAGGTCACTACGAATTAAAGGGCTCACCGTATAAACCCCTAGATGATTCAATGATTTATGACATCTTTGTTTTGATAGTGTGTGGGAGCGTACGATTTGAGTGCGGGTGTACTAAACGTGAAGCGATAAGTTGCTAGAATGTGTACGAAGCAACTTTGATGAAAGGAAGCAAGTTATCATAAACCATTAATTGAAAAGCACTCAGGGAAATTATATCGATCTCAGGGTGTGAGTGTATATCCCATTACTTCTGACATTTCGTAACGTTTCATGCACACACGCCCAAGCGTACGTAGCAACACACGGTTCTAACCGCTTCCGGTGATGGAACGCCCAAAATCCTCCGGTATGATCTCGATTTGTTCTTTAAAGGTTTTTAGAATGGCAGCAGCGTAAGCACCGCTCACGTTTACCGCGATTATTTATGCTCTGGTAAACCGAACCACCAAAGGAGTCCGGAAAAAGGTCAACCCCCGGCGGCTGCAGTATCGCGATGGTACAATCTGCCAATGAAATCAAGTATGTCATCACGTTGAACGTTGGCGCGGATCGGTTAAGAACCTGTGCGCAGCTAGAATCTGGACGGTGGAAATGTCATCCAGGTTCTTAAAGCTGTGCGGTTGTCGTATGCAGCAGATTTATGTCCACTGATGACCAATTGCAATGTGCAGGCGATGGGAAAGCCGTCGTTCAGGGTTAGGAACTGAAATGTATATCTTTATTTCTTGCAGCATAATTGCATATTGTGTACTTCAACTTATAATTTATATAGCTACACTTTTCATGATGTTTTATGTAGGCTTGGTTGATGAAATTTTAAATAAAACCATTTTAGCTTTCATTTAATGAAGCTCTGTTAATTTGAATGGCTTAACTTTCCTTTCAAGTTCAGTTTTGCATTAAAAAAAAAGTTTGTACAGCTGATTGAAAAAAGAAACCAACTTGACCTCATTCAAAGTGCGATCATGTGTAAATTACACCCCGAAGAAACTAACCCTTCAGCCCCCAACCCCCCCTCATCTTCACGAAACGTTTTACGTGTGAAGCGAATCCGA
Source organism: Anopheles christyi (assembly GCA_000349165.1). NCBI lineage: Eukaryota > Metazoa > Arthropoda > Insecta > Diptera > Culicidae > Anopheles > Anopheles christyi. The sequence goes on along the minus strand of KB699404.1, from coordinate 17,961 downwards.
TTTAAAATTGCTTCCATCCGCTTCGATCCCACCTTAGCCGCAAAAGCATTACTCTGATCAAATTTACAGGAGGCACAATTTTACAAAACACCACCACCAAACGGCACCACCAAAGTGCAGTTGGGTGGCGGGGTAAATCGAGGGCACTTTACGCCGCTATACCAGTTCGCACCCAGGAATCGATCCGATCGATCGGTGTGGTGATTTATGGACACGGCTTTAAAACCGATCATCATCCACTACTGATCTCGTGCTGATAATCGATAATCGTGCTGATCGATCGGTATTGCATCTACTATTAATTAGCTATTAACGGCTTAAGATTGGCTACAATTTTTTGCGATTTCAATCGTGCGAATCATTGAGGAGGTGCATTTGCGTGGAATTCAACTTAAACGCCGTTCTGGTGATCATATTCTTTGCGCGCAAAAAGCAAAGGTGTGTGTGAGTGTGTATGTGTACGGGTCAAGAATATTATGAGATAGATGATCGCTATTTAGCAATCCATTTGCAATACATGGGTGAAAGTAACAACCGTAATTTAAAAAGTTCGAAAGGCATAAATTGAGGTCGAAGCAGGCATAATGAATGGATTATTGACCGTTTATAGCACACAGTTGCTTTCTCAAGCATCAATTACAGTCATCAAAATGCACACAAAATGAATCATTGATGCGCTCGCGATTAAATGTCGGTTAGGTAATTGAATGCAGTGCAAAGGCAAAACGATTTTACAAAACGACAGTGCTGGCAGATCTTTTTATGGTCAGCCTTTGCCTTCTTTATTCCATTCCCTCACTGGAGAAGAGAGAAGAAAAGCCAAACAAAACAAACAGACAAATAAATAAAAAGATTAATCATCTTCCTATCGTTGCTGTGTGCGAGTGAAAAATTAACACTTTGTGCACACATTTTACCTTCAGAACCGGGACAAATCGAACGGAGCGGTTGGTTCGGAAGATAGCTTGGGAAAAATGAGCGCCACTGACTGAAATGACTTAATTAGCGCCCTCGAGCAGGGATGCTGTTTGATGAGGTGATGGCACCTCGGAAGCCGGTTGGAACCGGAAAAAACACACCATGCAAAGGCGGCGCGCAAATTCGCCAGCTGCTCGGCGGGTCGCTGCCGCTGCTGCTGCGCACTCAAGCTCACTCGATGAGACAGGTCGCATTGTTTCGCTGTTGTGTGTCACCGGGCTTGACGTGGACGTGGATGGGCAATCACAGTTTTGCACGGCGAAGTTCTAGGTCAAGCGATACCTAATCGCAAGCTTAAGGACACCTGCTCGAACACACTAGAGCCCACTAGCGCTGGTTGCGACGTTACGGACGAGCTGGCAGAGGCATTAGTTCGCTCATCACGGGTTGGTGGCAAGGGAAGACTGGCTCCAATTTCAAGGGCAAACGTTACCGAAGGGAATCATTTTTCGTGATCGCTAGTGTGTTGTCGGATCTGTCTACTCCCACAATAGGGATGAGAATCGAAGATGAGCATGAATCATCTTCATCGAACATATAATCGAGCATGGGTTGATGTCAAAATTGTCACGATAAGTGTGGTGTTGGTATTTCAATTACCTAGTTCATCAGAATTCAATAGTATTTTATTTTCAAAATTGGTGTCGTTACTTGTTTATTATAATTCAATATGTTCCAGAATTATGTTACCTTTGCGCCTCTTCATTTCAACTAGATTGCAAGATTGAATATGCAAAAAACACTTCCAATTGAAACATCCCGAGAGCAAAAAATCGACCGCGATCATCATCATTTTATATGCTCGCTCATGAATTAAGCGAGAAAAAAAATTCAACCGATCGAATCCAAATTGCGCAAATGCAAAACAACACACATTAATCATAATCGCTACTCGTTTTCCCACCTCATAAGACTTGGATGCAATTTAATTCCCCTTTTTGTTCAATCTATTCACTTGCCTTACGGCACTTCTAATAGAGCGTGCTTCGTATGGCGGAACGCGGGAGCCAACAACCTCAAGAACGGGGAGCCCTTTTATACCTTCTGAAGGCTAAGACGTGCAGTTCTAGACCCGGCTGCTGATCGTGTTCTAAGTCATTGCCAGCAGTCAGTGCCAGCATGCGAAAAGAATTACGTTCAATCAGCACACTTGTTCAGTAGCAGAAGAAACCGTCCGGCGGTCTCGTCATCCGGCGGATTTGTCGTGGAATAATCGTGTGCCGTTCGTTCTACTTCTATTGCCTGCTGCCTTCACCTGCCTTCATCCAGTTCAATGGCTCCTGGCTGTGGGCCTTTGTTTGTTGAATGTTTGTCACCTTCGTGTCAATGTTTTGTAGCCGCGTGCTGCAGCAGAAGCTATTATGAGTCCCGAGTGCAGAGAGCAATAATCGTTACTTTATCGTGCGGCGATTGGGCGTGTGAAGGTGACTGTCGACTAAAACCGTGGCGACGAACGCTCGTTAAGCGGATTGTTATTGGGTACGTTTATCAAACGATTAGATGAAACATAATAAAATTCGAATGCGCGTTTCGACTGTTAATATACACGTTATTCCTTGTGTTAGGTATATCAATAATGTGGTTGGATTTGGTACAAGTTCCTCATTTAGAAGCACACAACCGACACTGAAGCAGAAATATGTATCGTTGTATCGGTTTCTATTCCAGTCGGCCCAATTGAGGCTGTGGGAAAAATTGCACATTTCGATTAATTTTCCACTGGCGATTGGGTTGGATTCATTGAAAACCGTTTGCATTTTTTATTCTTCAGCCATTTAGTGTGCCTCCAACTATGCACCCACGGTGGTGCATTTCCGTTCCCTTCCGATGTCCACGGGAGGCGATATGACAGACCGTTAATCATCGACTGTGAGAACACGGGGAAAACGTTTCCTGAGCATTTTGTTCTTTGGTGAACTCGAGCACATAATATGCTCAAATCATGCCTACGATTGCATACTTTTTATTTCATATCGCTTGACGGTAGAAGATATCGAGGTTGGCAAGTTGTCCTCAATCCACGGGCAGTCGCGATCCATCGCTTTGGGGACAGTTTATGACAGCAGATCATTAATGTGAGGACTTGAGATCGATTAATTATCCTTGTGCCCATTCTTTGCGAGAAAAAAACTGTGCTCCCGCTGTTTTGCAGTTCGACCTAAAAGACGTAGATCCTAATTCCTCAGAAGATTCTAATAAAACTATTCTCATTCAGATTCAGCAATTGGATTTTAATTGGCGAATGACACGCGGGGTTTACGATTCCATAGAACCTGTGCTTGTGAATATCATGCTCGAGCGACGCTCCAAGTGTGGTGGTAGGATTTATGATCGTCTTTGAAATATGACTTTACCGTCAATATATGCCATGCCGTTGCCCTACGTTGTAATAAACTCCTTCCCAGCGACACGTGGTCGTGAGGTCATTGTTTCGAAGGTGTCATAATGTGCAGGGTCTGAAATCGTAAAACAAACATTTATATTTCATTCTTATTAGCTTATCGTAAGTCGTTACTGGTTTTTTTAAGAGCATAAGAATTATCCTTCCATTTTACGAGTTTGTTGGTTGTCTCTAGTATCGGGTTAGTAGCTGGGTTCTTTCAACCCACGTTCCTTATATCCCAAACTTAATGAAACAAACAGCAATGATTGACAAGATGAAGTGTTCCATTTTTTTTTTTTGCACTTTACGGTCAAGCATTTTTGGTACGTTTCCTTTTTGCCTATCTTCCGGTCACGATCACGAACCTTTCACTATGTGCCCTAAAGAGATTGGCCCGGCACATTTCATAAGGCCCGTAGTAGGAAGGTTCGTTAATCATTGTTCCTCCCACCCAGGCTGGTAGGAGAACATTCCACCCTTTTCAAACTGTTCAAGCGAGACGACCAACACGAACTTATAATCAGGATCAAGAGTGCAAATTTCACCAGACGTTTGACAAATGAAGGTGCCGCTTAAATTGATCCGAGACTGGTGTTTCATTTTACGTTGAAATGTGGTTCAATTTAATGCTGTACTACAGGCAAAAAACTGACGCGATTATTCAACTCGAGCTAGAGCTGTGAAAGGATCGCCACACACAGTAAACGCAGATTTGTTTAAAGAAATATACGTCTAATGAGGTGTTACGTCTATATAAACAAGGAAATTGCTGCTTAATTCACAAAAAGGTCGTTTTGCAGCACCAGAAGACGAAGATGCAAAAATGAGGAGTTATAAGAAAAGATAAATTTGATTACATATTTCCCACAACCTCAACCTTCACGGTGCACAAAGACAGGGTCATGCCACCAAGCACCGCTAACAAGAAGAAATGGAGGCAACCGGAAATGAAGACACAAAACAACAATGCCTAGGCCTGCCACAGCAAAAACTGCGCAGAATGGCGAAAAGTGTGGAAAATTGGGGCCATAAACGTAGTCAAACATCGTGCCATATAATCCAATCATCTGTCCATCGTTCGTCTTCTTCTCATGCCCAAACGTTTGTATAATTATTACGACCACTTTTTAACGTAACATCGACATGCCGGGAAGGGGGTGCATGAATGGAAGCAACGTGCGGATCGGTTAATAAACGAACTCCATCACAAAGATATTAAATGTTCCCCGCATGCCTACTAATCCAATGCCATTCAAAGGCACTACCGTAGCCGACCATATTACCCACTGACCCACTGAAGGGGAGAAGAGCTCGTAGATTTTATCCACCAACAGAACACTCAACCACCCACCCACAAAGGCGGTTGTCGTGGAGTGACGGCCAGTACGCCAGTTAGTGATCGCATATGAGGGGGCTCATTTGCATTGGACCGGCGAAGCGATTAAGTGCGGCGATTTCAATTAACAACCCGATACAACACTCGTCGTCCCGTGCTCCTTCCTCCTACCTGGCAAGCTAGCGGTTCTAGATGGCAAGATGACGGTGGTTGGCCCAAGTTGAAGGGTAGCAAGCTGGCTAATAATTAATAACAACACCGGAATCACACAAGACAGTCCCGGCAGTTGGTCTGTCGGTTTCGGTCCAATTTGCATGGAAGGATGCAACAGGTGAAGAACAATGCAAACGCACATTTTACAGGCAGACTTCTTCCGAATGCTGGGCGCACAAGAGAGGAACCCACCAACGAACCAAACAAATGTGCATTGTTTTTGCAATTTATTCACCACACGCTCGCCACAGGACAATTTTCACTAAAGTTTTTATATAAATTGTTTTAAGGGTGTTCTCTCGTATGAGGTTGGAGGTAATGTAGGCGGATTTCCGTTTCCGATTTTTCTAGCTGGCCCACAGCACCAGCAGTTTGGAATGTTCGGTCATTAATTAACTCATCAAAAGGTGAAAAAGACCGGAAAATAATACGTTTTGCATGTTAAATACTGCATTTTTTGTCTAGTCTTATTTTTTGCGTAAAGTACTGTGATTAATTCCTATAGAAGCTGTAACCGAGGTACATCACAAAGGCTCGAGATAGCGACAACAAATTGGCTGCAAATTGAGCTATCGAGCCAGCTATACATTCAAAAAAATCACTTCAGAGTGTGAAATGCTAATTCAAAAAGATACTAATCTCGTAAGAATAGTGCCAACATTTTTGATTCACTTGCATACACGTAACAGTGTGACCGGATGGTGCCATTGGCGATCAACATTACGCGACACAACATGGTCTTGCACCATACCAACGGGGCCGATGCCGTTTGTGTGTTGTCGCTTTATTTTATGTAACGTCTTCAGTAACCTTGAAACTTTGCGCTAATATGCTGATCACCTCTCCGTCATGGGAGATTGCGATGGTGAGTCCAAGAGTGTGAAGAGAGGTACTTACTTGTTCAAACAAAGCGCTGTTCGTCCAGACGCTTGTATCGGGAAAGTCCGCGTATCTTCGTCTTCCTCAATCCTCCGTGACGAAATATTCGAAAGTTTTCGCACAAACTGGCAAGGTCGCCTCTTCTGTAGGATACTGACATTGACCACGCATCAGTTTCATATATGCCTACCGGTAAATGTCCTCTCGGGGGATGGGGTCGCGGGAAGGAAATGTAAACGAATTGTCGAAAAATTAAGACTACCTTACTCGATTGCTACGTGTTTTGAATCACATCCCCTTTAGCTTACCGATGCGCGTACCAATGAGTGGGCACGCCGGGAGACCTCGCCTGCCTTCATCAGCCGACCATTCTCGATTGTTCGAAAGCACCCGCGCACTGTAATCTAAATCCAATTGAACTTCTTCGCGGACAGTCAATGGGCAGGTGGTCCAAATGTCTTCTCTAACGATTTCCTACGCCATTTGCGAAACATAAAATTGCACTGCTGTGTGGAGGTTTTCCGCGTTCATCATAATCAGCCTTGTTAGTGTGCTCTTTAGACAAGGGCACCAGGGGAACGACAAATGTTGCTACACGAGTGGAGCGTGAGGAGCTGCCTTGAGGCGTTGGTGCTACTTAACAGATATGCATCTAGGGTCAAGATCGGGAGATGGCTTCTGTTTAAGCTGAAATACGATTTCAAAATTTGATGCAAAAACAATTTACATGCTTAGAAGTTGCAGGGAGTTGGAATGGTTGGAACAGTTTTACAGGAATAGTATTTGATCTTATTTTTTTAATAAACTAGGCTATTCTTATTGTACCATCATGCCATGCATTTATTCTAATTGTTTATGTAACGCAGTATTGATTACATAATCAAAACCAGCAGAATTATCTAACTATCCGATGAAAATTCCTAATCGCTATCTATAGGCGGAAGTAGATACTTCATACTGTTCGTTAAATACTGAGACATATTTCCAGACATTTGCAACGTCCCTTCGTTCGATGGGGGAACAAAATCTCCACATTCTCGCTCGAGCTTGACTTGCTGTTGTACTGGTTCGGGTTCTTTTGGAATTTCGAGTACCTCTTGGCACTCTATTAACGCACCATCATTATCTTCCCATAAGTCGAGACACTCGTATAGCTCCCGCATATCGCGATAGCGGTTGCTTGCATCAAGATTCTCCTGGGCTAAAACATACGGAGCATTTTCTATCATAGAGTAATCATTCTTACCGCCTTCTTCTTGTATAGGATCCTCAATTGAATTATCTTTAAAATATTAAAAAAAAACGGTTTAATGTATACCACTCATTCGAGAAGATATGGCTTACCTTGTACTACGGCATCAACATATTGAGGCAGCTTGCTACCAAAAAAGTTCTTCAGCTCTTCACTGGTCACCTCCCCATAATTGCCAGCAATATTTTCACCGTACTGGGGCGCCTGCTTCACTTCTTGATCCACATACTCTGCCGGGATATCGATCGTCTGATTTTCCTGCTGGCAAACGGCATACCTTAGACGCGACTGGAGCAGCATCATTTCGAACATGATTTTTTTTCTAATCTCGGAAAACTCTTCCAAATTCTTGCCAACCGGCCAATCAAACTCTTGCGGTATCGTGCAGCAATATTTCTGTTCAAAATCATTATCTCGTTCATCGGGACTGAAAAGCCATTTGTTGAAGTACTCATAATTAGTCGACAGAAACTGATGGTGACGATAAATCAGGCAGCCTTCTTCCATTGTATCTTGTTCGGACTTTGCTAACACGTCAAGGGAACACTGTTCAAACCCATTAATTTTCAACAGGAACAGAAAGTCTTCCGTACGATTGATTAGAAAGATTGCGTTTTTGTTCGCTTGCCATTGTTCCGCCATTGCTGGTACGTTGACGATGAGCAGTGTATGGTCTTGATTCCAGCGCAGATAATCCACCAGCTTGGTGTTTGTCACGACCCAGAGCTTTAGCACGAAGTGAATCTTTAATAAATCCAGGTCCTGCATGGCATCGTTATCAGCTGTGTTATATTCCATTTCTTTTTTGTGTTTTAAATACTTTTCGGAGTTAAATTACGCCTCGATGCAAACGACTCAAGAATGAAAAATTAACTAAACCAAAGTGACATGATTTGGCAAATTTGCCTACTTCTTCCCCTTCGTTACCATGGCAACGCTGAGAAAGACAGCGAATTTTCGTTTGTCGCTGGATGCTGCAATGACATTTCCTCTTTCTCACTGAACAGATCGGGCATGCGCGAGTCATATTTTTGCATTCTCCATTGGATTATTATTTACGAACAATTTTATACTTTGTATAAAATAATAAAAAAAAAAAACATTTCCTTCTTTCCATGAACAATTTACAAACATGTGATTGCGTGAAAAAGATAAATGCTTTAATTTTACTTCATAAAATAGTACACCAGCAATGCAATCAACAGAACAATAACCGTCACCAGCCCTCCGACGACCGGCAGATTCAGCTTACCTTCAAAATCATCATCCGTGTTGGCCTTACGCCATACATCCTCGGCTGGACGTTCGTCCTCCTTCACAACAGGCACTAGCTCGACTTTACAGTTCACATCCCTGGCGGTAACACTAATATCAAGCATTTCCTTTATCCGTACCAGCGGCGTTTCAACGCTTTCCTCGGGAAACAGATAGTCACAGAACTGCACCGGAAATCCGCCCTGGCTGCGCACCGGGAAGTAAATGCGTCGTGGCAGCTCGTTCAATGTGATCTTGTCCTGTGGGGTGTCCTCCGTCTGTACCAGCGAATCACAGTGTATTTGAATGCGCGACATCAGCGAACGCACTATATCGGTGACGATAAACCGTTCCGCTTCGCTGAACGTGCATCTCGAGTGGATATAAATCTGTGAGCTTACAATGCCGTCGAATTTCAGCGTTCCCGCGAACTGTTCTATCTTAGCTTCGTTTGTGGAAAGTTCTGCAGACTGCAATGAAAGAAGAATAATAAGATAATTCAATCACAGCCATTCTACCACACGCGCCGTAAGGGTTTGTACTACCTACCGTTGGCAGATAAACGTTTGCAAGAAATTTTTCTTGATTTTTCATCGTCAGGACACCCTCCACGGTGTCGGCGCCTAGCTTCGGTGCTCCATCGAACAGAATTTTTGCCTCCATTAGTTGCTCTTTTAGCTTTTTGGCACAATCCGTCAAGTTTGCTTCCGTGTCGTACTGTTCCTGGCCGCTTCTTGACTTCAACGGGTACACCTCATCCGTCTCGAAGAAAACGTTCAGCTTGTGCCAAGTTGTTAGCCGCTCGACAAACTTCCAATCGCACGGAAGAATGGTCGGATTTTCCGCAGCCAAGGAAACCGTTTTGCAAACGTGTGCTTTACTGCCGGACGAATAGTGGAGCACAAGCTTCTCTCCTTTTTCCAGCTCTTCGCACGTGCCCATGATAAGGGGATTCGCATCGAAGGTCGCCTTCATGCTCATCAGGATAAACTTTATCGACGATAGCAGTGCCGTCTCTTGGAACACATTCTTCGGATGGATAACGAAAATGCCCATCACGTACATGCCACCGGGCAGCATTCGGGTTGCATCCAAAGCATGCTGGGCTGCCACCGTTGCGTTCAACTTTTGTGAGTCGTCAGATGTTTCATCTTCCGTGATGCGACTCGCATGTACAATGTAATCCTTCCCACCGGCCGACGGTTGTCCGATGAGTAGTCCCATGCACACTCCGGCCTTCCGACTGAGTTGCCGCAGATAATCCTCTACGAACGATTCGCACAACACGGAACGACCCATGCTGAAGCTTGCTGAACACTTTTCGCACAATAATGTTGTTCAAAGAACAGGATGCGATGTTTTATAGGGAGTTCAAACGCTGTTTTAAATTTAACATCTGCTGTAAGTTTTCCTTTTTGTTTACCTAAAGACAGACAAAATTTCCCGGCAAATGACGTGTCGTGTTTCGGAGTGTGACGTGTCGTAAATTTCAACTTTCTACTGCAAAAAATGTTCGTTCTGCTCACATTTGCCCGTTCATCAGTATGCTTCGATCTTAAGAACCTTTCAATGAGATGAAACCTTGTTTTAAGGGGAGGTAGCTTTGTTTGGGGGATTTTTTTCCTAAATGATTTTACAAAAACACTTACCGACTTTGACTTCATTTGTAAACAAACTATTGTGAAGGAATTGTCAACATTCATCTGACAGCTGGTGACCCGTGTAGTTTCAATTATGGCCGCTGCTATACCGTGTAGCGTCAGCATCGGCAGAAAGGTAAAGAGATTGTCAAAAAAGTTTTAAACATGGAATGAAAATCCGTTATTTGAAAATCACAGATCTTAATTTTCCAATAAAGAAATACAAAGAAGCAAAGTAAAATCACGTTGTAAACCTGTAATTATCACTTTATTTCTTTTTTTCCATTAAACAGTAAATAAACTATACACATTAATCTGGCTTATTCGCAAATAAATAATTATCAAAGATCATTGTTCGTCGTGTGTAGCGGCCATCGGACATTCTGATGCCTTCCCTTCTACTTCCTACGCCACCGATGTGCTAATAAATTAATTCGTAAGAGAATCATTTCTTTCCCATTTCGCTCGCATTATGCACCATATGCGGATCTCACGTTCGACAGTTGCCATCGCAGTTAATTACGGACCAGATCCAATCGACGTAGTTCGGCACCTTGGTGTAGATGCCAAACTTGTTCTGCTTCCCGCAGCCATCGCCGAAGCTCGTAATGCCATATATCGTCCACGGGCTGTTGAGCTTTGTCGCATCGCGACACAGCAACGGTCCACCGGAATCGCCCGCGCACGTATCGATCCGGCCCCGCTTGTGTCCCGCGCAGAACATATTTTTCGTGATCGTATAATCGTGATACACCGCCCGGCACCGTTCGTTCGGTACGATCGGCACTTCCGCCTCGTGCAGTATGTCCGTTCCTGCATCATCATTATGACGCTTCTTGCCCCACCCAATGATGGTACAGGTGTGTCCGGTCGGCAGGGCCTGATATCGCTCCGGCAGGCAGGAGTACCCGATAAAATTCGAACGTTCGACTTCCCGCGGCAGCTTCAGCAGTGCCACATCGTTGTCGACCGTTTTCTTATCGTACCGTGGATGTTTAATACTCATCTCAACGCGGAATTCGATCTCCGAACCGTCTGATTGCTGGAGATTGTGCTCACCGAGCCTTACAAACAGCCGCTTTCGCACACAGTGCGCAGCAGTTAGAATCCATCGCGAAGACACTAAAGTTCCACCACAAAAAGCTTCCTGAAAATGGGAAAAGCAACCATGCATTAGTGAAAGTAGCTGGATTACCGCGATTTCTCAATATTCCACTGCCTACCTTAAAGCGATTCAATATGGCCACCTGCCATGGCCACTGTCCCCGGCGGCTCGTTTTTCCACCGATGATACGCAGCATGTTGTAGAGATAGTTCTTCTTTGGCTTGTCACGCACCATCGGCAAACCGCAGGTCAGCTCCTGCGGCAAGTACTCGGGCTGCAGCAGACCACGGCGGTTGGAAAATATCTGGGCCGAGATGGTGGACGGAACCGAGACCGTATCGCTTCGACTCAGCCCATTCGGATGTGGCCTTCGCGGTCTGCTGGGTCGAGGCGTTGTCGTGGTTGTGGTCGTAGTCGTTGTGGTCGTGCTGGTTGTGGACGGTGGTGCTGGTGGTGGTAGAATTATGTTGCGACTGTTCTGATATAGCTGGTTGCCGATCCACTCCTCGCAGAAGCTTCCCTCGGTGTAACAGTAGGCTATCTCTCGTATGACATCGTTCCCACAGAAGGACGGCATACGGCATCGTCTGCAAAAAAAGAAGGAAAGATGCCGTTACTATCTCTGTCAACACCATCCTAAGCCTACTCTGTTTGTCTTACTTTAATCTTCTCGTGGTGCACTTGGCTGTACACTTGGTCCATTTGCTCCACTTTGTGTAGGGATTCTCCACCTTCCGTGGCATCTCGAAGACAGCTTTCTCGCGTGCTCTCCGTTGATTAATCGCCGGACCGGATCTTAGCATTTTCCCTTGCTGATCTTCATCCTCGCTGGACGAACTGTTCGAATCGGTTGATTCGTCCTCAATCTCCCGCTTAGCCGTCCTACCTTCCTCCAATCCCGTTGTCGCAGTGGAAAAAGACTCCAGCAGCTGTTGATAGCGTTGTGTACTGCTGGAATCATTCATCAGCTTTGAGCCAACCGCTTCCGTAGTGTGTGGAAAACTGTCCCCATACTTCCCATGTGCTACTCGCGGGGATTTGCTGCTGCTGTTTGACGACGGGACAATTGGACGCCAATCTTCCTGTTCGCCTTCCTCGGGGTATTCTTCCCCCTTGCGGTTCGAGAATCCCGTTCCATCCCGATAAAGATGATCGTAGTAATCCTCAAAGTAATCGCTCAGTTTGGATGGTTGCCTTCGTGGCAGATGGAACTGTTGCTGCTGCTGCTGACGGTGTCGTGGATACTTTACAAACTTATGGGAAGCCGTCTCGTACCCATTGTCGTAGTGTGGTGCGAGTGCCAGGCTGGGCGATAGAATGCGCTTGTCATCAAAATCGTCCAAATTGATCAGCAACGGTTTACCCTTGATCATCTGGGACAGCAGTTCCTCCTTGCGATGGAACGACGGGTACTTGGACGGAGTCTTCAGTATAACGTAGTCGGTATCACTGTCGGAATCATCCAGCTCATCTTCCTCCTGGATGATGATCTTTTTCTTCTTTTTACCATGATGCTGCAGCTGCTTCTGCACATGCCCGTCAAAGTTGACGATGGTAAACTGGTTCAGCGGAAGGGCTGCCGAATGGTACTCCTCTTTGGTGTCCTCGATGTGCACGGTCGGTATCGGTGGAATGAGCAGCGGGACGCAACTGTGGGTAAACACAAAGGGGAAATAAACAAACAAACAAACAAACCAAAACACAGATTGAGCATTGTCGGACATAAAAATTAAACCACAGCAATGCCTTACATATTCTTGGGACATATCCGTTCCTCCGTCTGGATGTGATTGCCACACTTGCGCTTGGCAATGCAGTACCGCTCGCGCTTCTGGTGGCAATAGTAATCGCACGGTCCCCATTTGGTGAAGGGAGTGAAGAGATGTGGATTGAACCGACGCTTCCGGTTGGTCCAGCCCGGTGAACCGGGCTTGATTCTTCGTGGCGCCGGATATCGACGATGTTTAACGACCTTCTTCACCTTCCGGTAGCTTCGATCGATTTCATCCTGTTCGGTCGAGCCGGCGAATCCGCTCTTTGCAACCGGTACTGACGACTGCTCTGGTATAAACAGTTGTGATCGCTGCGACTGCAGCTTCCTGGGTGTGAAATGTTTGCCATCGATCGTACCTCGATCGGTCGTGTCTAGGGGTCGTATCAGCAAGCTGCTACCGAATACCGGTGTAGTCTGTTGCTGAGGAATACTGTAAGACTGTGGAAAAGAGTAGGAGAATAGAAATGTGTTAGCAACTTTTATCTTGTAAACAATTTAAAGGTTGATTGAAGGGCTTCGCACAAAAAGAAGTTAATACACGATCTCTTTAAAAGACATCCTCTTGGTGATCATTGTTGATTGTGTAGAAAATCATTCCAACATAACACAAAATTACCAAACACTCGACCCTTTTCTGTTCCGTAATTTCCAAGAAACTTTGAGACTGTTTCATTTCCTGCAGATATCCCTCTTCTCTTTGCAACGCAAAACAACCCGAGAACCACAACACATCCATACACCGATCGGCGGCAGATAGCCAGTCCTCACAGGCACACGGTCACGTCCTCGCCGGTGACAAAACGTCGTCCAGCGTCGTGGTGCGCGTGATCAACCGAGTCCACCTTACGCTACTCTTCCAGCTTGTCGCACCTAAATGGAATCGTTTGTCTTTCCTTGCCGCCTTCGTCAGTGAATGGTGGAGGCTTCGTTTTGATTTTTTTTTGTTTCGCTTTCCAGTTCCATTCCATTCAATAAGCCAAAGCACGAGACTAAGTAAGATTCATGAATGGAGATAGTACCCATGCTGCAAACCAACCTTCTTCCTCCTCATTCGAAAGAAGGGGCCCAAATTACCGAACCATCTACCCAGGTTGAATGGGCTGAAGATTCGAATGCCAGCATTCGTACGATCAGCGCAACCGACGTGTAGAGGGAAAAACGAAACGAAACAAACGCACAGAAACAGAGTTCCATTTTGCTGTGTTACAAAATCGTACTGTAATCTGGAGTCTGCAAAATTGTCCCCCCACCCCCACCCCTTTCAGCGGCTCTTCCCCGGCTGTCCAAAACGGGAGGGAACCCATCGCGGTACAGCGGGAAGCATAAATTTTCAATGTTTATCGAACATTAAACGTTTCGTTCGGCAGACGTTCGCACAAGCACACACACACAACAGGGGACTGGAGGGTTGGGAGGATCGGTTTGCTTTATCATGCCGTCCATTTTACCGCACCGTTTGTAGCTCGTGGGTGCATTCGTTCGTTCGTAAGGTGAGTGTCATCTTGCATAAAAACGTGTTCCTTTATGTGCACCCCATTGAAGGGGCGTCCACGGCCACTCTACTACTGGTGGCCGGAAAAGGCTCCTTATCTCAACCGGGGAGCGTGTGTGTGTGTATTTACATGCTACCGAAGTTTCAAGATCTAAAGATACTCCAAACATTAAAAAACACTCTTCAGCTAGAAGTACTCATTGGGATTAAGCAACTCGACTGCTCCAGTTCAATTCGCAAGTCCGCATTAAACGACGGTGCAAACGAGGTGATGAAGACAATTTCCGTACCTATAAAACTACAATTAAGTCACAATCAGGGTGACGATAAAGTAGAAGAAACTCCGGCGTACGATCGAATTGCTCAATAGCGCGATCATCGTCGGTAGTTCCGAGGTCCACATGGTCGCCACGGTGGAGTTGAAGTCACCGGTCGGTTAAGATCCACCCTCAGCTAGCAATGTCCATTGGTGGGCAGAGTGTGTGGGTTGCTCGTTGTGGCGATTGTGATTCAGTATGCAGGTGTGTGTGTGTGTGTGTGTGTGCTATGTACATAAGCAGGTGTGGTTGGGAGGCTGCAGAGTGCCTATAACGTGGGATTTGGACCACGAAAAGATGGAAAGTAACGACAACAAGACACAGCACTGTCCAAAAACAGTTCGTCATCGACAAAAACCACATGGTATGTCAATAAAGTCATCTCCAGCGCCCAGTTCGTGAAGATCGAGCACTGATCTACTTGCCGAAGACGTTGAATTTATATTTGGTGGAAATGTGCGATCGTTATGAAGCAGTAAGCTTCTAGGATTAGTGGCTTGTTAACGATTATTACGGAAGACATTTAACGGCTTACTCATCGATCGATTGAATTATTTACACAAGAACAACAAGATTAAGTATACCGATCACGTGCGATATATCTAAAATCCGATCAATCGATTCTTTAATACTCAGCTCCACACCTATAACAAACAACTTAAAAAAGTATCCAAACATCTGTCCGAATCCGAAAACAATCATCCATTCATCATCCGCTCCATTGAGAAACTTTCAACCCACATTCGTGTGTACGCTGAAGAACTTCATTGATAGTGGAGAATCGAACACCACCTCCCCCTAAAACAACTGTGATACTACAGAGAGAGAGAAAAAAGGCGAACACTGTTCAAACAACACTGAACGTACAAGTGGGCTGCAGGATTTGCATAAACGCCCCGGAGTTGCTCCAACCGACCAGACTGGATCCTGCGAACGCAACGTGCCAAAATAGGGAAATGAACTATAATTTATGAGAGACTCAGTTTCTAGGTTACGTTCCTTTTTTTATTTCGGTTTGCATTTCGTGCGCTCGTGCGTTATCGTGTCAGCATCGGGGTGAAACTTGTGCAACTGGGCACGAGTTGAGTGTTGGATCATGATGATCATCAAACGAAGATCAAACTTGTGAAAATGAACTCATCTAAGCTCACTTTTTATACTACTCGTGTTGCTGCTCGGTATTACAGTACTTGTTCCAAACTGGATCCTACCCAATAAGCATCCCAATACCCTTGGAGTAATAAATTTAATCCTGCAAGTATCGATAAATTACTAGTAACCTTCTTTAGTGGCGATGTTAACGAAGCTCTCACACGAACCATTCCCTTTTTTTCTAACTTCATGCGTTTCACTTCGATAAGACATTATTTACGACACATGCAAAATCAATCACCAACCGAGCCTCTCACCCATAGATCGTCCACTAATCCGCCGAAGCACCCCAGCCAGCGTACGATGCGCGTAAAGCTCGCGCTTCGACCAGCAGTATTAGATCGTAAATTAGTCCTTTTCATCGTTACCCCACTGCCAGTTGCGAATGCATTTAATCGCGGGCGTAATGATGCAGCAGCTCTCAGCAGGTGTCACACGCCTGCGAGACACAGAACGGCGGACGAACAGTTTGTTGCAAATGAAAACTACTCACAACATTGCATTTGCAGACGTCCATTCGTGGTGTGTATGTGTGTGTAGAGCCGTGAAGGATCATAAGATTTTTTTTCCTCTAATTAAATTGTAACCAAATGAAACTGCTGTACGAGCAGCGAACGGCAAAGGTCAACCGGACGCGCTGTCATGATTGGTTTTAAGTTGATTTTTCTCGAGAAGTAACGATTCTCAGACTTGATTTGAGCTTGTTAAAACTGGGTGGCCGGGTAATGCCACTGATAATGCCAGGTGATAATTATCATAATTATCACAATAAATGATTTCACCGTATGTGCAACGTGTGCGTGCTCGTTTTGCTACTAGCGGTAACACTAACCACTCGTGAACTATGTCATTTCATGTCATTTTCCACCATCATTATCGGCGTGTGTGTAGTGTTGTGACAGCGAACCATTTATTTTACGCGGTGTATCGGAATCGGTATAGTAAGTATTGAAATATCATCCTGATTAAGGTGTGGAGTGTTGCATATAGCAACTGGAACGGGCATTACGCCACTAGATTCCTCTGCCAAGGGATATCATTATAAGCAATTGGCAATGTAAATCAGTGCTAGTTATCGGTGACACACCACATACAGAGGGGAACTTCTGCAGAAGTCATTTCTGTAATCCTCCAGTTCAACTTTACTAGCCCTAAAGTGGTGATAATTGCTACGGCAATGGACAAAGGTAACACAAAAAGCTTGTTTTTATCTTTCACATTCAAAGATTTGCGCTCGATCCCTGCTACCCTCACATCACAAAAATAATCTAGGTCTCCATTTATGTAAATGAGTTCATATCTTAAACTCCCAGTTGTTCATGAGATTATTTTCTGCGAATGCGTTAAGTCTTCCCATAATGAATGGCCCGAGAATATCGGCACGAAAGGAACCAACGAAAAAAATCCCTCACAACGTAAGTCTTCTTTAAGCTAAACAAAAACCTCTTTCAAATTTATAGCCCATGTCTGGGACCGGCATTAGCTGATAAGAAAACTAGCCATCTGAGTGTATCAAAATCACCGACCATTTTCGCACACTCCATAATTTACTACCGCTTCTACTACCGGCTGCCTAATTCGTGCGGTCTTCTACGGGTCAGATTTCACACCCTTCCATTAATGGTCAATTGTGAGTGAGTGTGTATGTGTGAGAGAGTGTGTGTCTTATGATTCAAAATCACTAAAAAACGGTGCTATTTCGATGTTACCTTATTGTGCAAAGAAATCAGACCAAGGCAAAAGCACCATCCCGAAACGTTCACCAAACTCTTGAGCAGCTTCTCCACAATAAAAAAAAGGGGAGCATCCCACGCGCCCATCCAATCGTTAAAAGATGGACAGTACAGGGGTAAGCATTGAGCTGGAACTTCCCTACGGTTTACATACACCCAATAGAGGTCCAGTTTGTTTCGCTCTCGATTGGCAAACCACTCCCGATCGACTCCCTGCGGTGCTGTTTGATTAATTTCGTGGGTTCCAATTTCCAGCGTCCATACCAAATCTGACCGTGAGGGCCCCCAGTTTTTTCGCACACCGGAAGCTGAGTTCGCTCCAGGTAGGCCACGATTGTGTGTGTGTGTGTGTGTGTGTGTATGTGTGTGTCCAACCGGTATTTGATTAAACCGAGCTTCTGCACCGAGCTCAATGCAAATTAATTCCCTTTGCGAATAAAAACCCAACCATTT
>KB699393.1:0-26807 GCA_000349165.1 Anopheles christyi | reverse complement strand
CCTTCATAACATCGATGAAAAACTCCAAGTTGTCGTCTTTGAGCCCTTCTGTCTCTGTCTCATTATCTCACCGCAGCTCGCGATTTTACCTTCTCCCTTCTCTTTCTCTCTCTCTCTCTCTCTTTTCACGCGTTATACCCTTCCACACTACTTATCATCTCACCGATAGATCGAAGAATACGAAATAGGCAATTTTCGGGTCATCCTACACAGCTAGCAGCTGCCATTTTGAATCAGGATCAAAGTACGTATTTTCAGGCACATGTCGATGGGATATAGTGCTGCCTCATTATGATCGTCACCTACATGTATGTGTGTGTGTTTGTGTACGCCATGGCAACTGTTTCGAAACTGCAGCGTTAGAGTTGGTGCTGCCGGCGCCTTTTTTTATTCGCTGTTGCCTTTACTACAGGCATAGAAGCTTGACAACGAAGAAACCCATGACCTTCAACCACACAACGGAACTCTCTATCCTCCATTTACAGTTGTGCTTTTTTCCGCCGCCAACTGCGATTAGAACAATGTCACCTTCTCTTTCTTGCTCTCCTCCCTTTCTGTTCTTCTTTCGCTCACCCTTAATCAACCTCTTCTCATTCCTCTTATTCCCTTCTCTGTGACTCACACCCAAAACCTCACTCTCTACAGCCATTCATCCATCAATCGAACTAATGTCCTCTTCTCGACCGAGAAATGCGTAATAAGTGCAATGTGGCCCGTATTTTCTCTGATTCTGGGCTACACCTATTGCATTTTGATCCGCCATTATGCCAGCTAACCAAGCCGGCCAAATCACGGGAGTGCATGCCGCTGCTGCTGCAAGAAATGTGCCAGGAAAAGTCGACTTCCGGAAATACGCGATACACTGGTACATGATGTGCTAAGCCAATATCGATTTCATCTTTAACACGCCGCCGCCATGCGTTGGAGACTTCGGAACCGGTCCGTGTAGTCCCCCTCTGCTCCCGCCTCATGTGAATGATATCCCACGAAAAATTCAGCTAGCAATGTGTTGAAGTGACTACCTCCGCCAGAAAGGATCGATTGTACCATCGTCCAACGCACAGTTGCCGGGCCGGGGAAAAAGGTTTATAGCCAGATACGTTCGCTAGGGAAAGATCTCTAATTTTCTGTTCCTTTTTTTTCGTTCGTTCACGGTGGTCTCGTACCCAGAATTAATACCACGTCCCACTTCTCATCCATACCTTCACGCTCCTCTCTCCTCTTGCACTGCGCTGCGATCAAGCCGAAATTACTTCTCTTCCTCCAGAACTGGGATTCAACCACACTTTGTGAAAACTCAACTGCTTTTCCCACGGAAACACCACACCAACTGCGACTCGACTGCTACGACTGCTCCACTCGCTTTGATTGCAACCGTTTCCCGTGCAGCACACTCTAGCGGACACTCGCAATAGACGGCGTGTGCAGAATTTTCACGGAAGCGCTTTTGAGTCTAGTCGTCGTTGGGTTGATTGTCGTTGTTAGGCACTGGTGGCGGGTACCACCGGCAGCGGCGGTGCGGCGATTCATCTCTATCGTTCTCGCTTGCACGTGCGAGCTAGCGAAAGAGAACGACCGATGGTCGTTCCCCTGTTTCCGCCTCGAAGTAAGGCTTCCAACTGACTCTCGTAGTCACGATGCACACTGAACATGTCCCAGTGGCGGTACAAATTTTATCAGAAATGTCAGGGATACTCAACTGATCAATTTGATTCATTTAAATGTTAGTGTAAATATTAAAAATGATATTTTTTTCAAAAATATGAGGTTGCACACGATGATGAAACACACTCTTGTTCATGAAATGAAATAATTTAAAACATATTGTGGTAAAACTAAAGTTTTTCAAGCAAAACTGTAATACTGTGTAGTTCGTCATCTGCATTCAGCACCGGAAATGATGGCTTGCTGAATATGTGAAATATTTCGAACTGCACGAAACAAAATGGATAATATAAAGGGTATTTTACGTTTGTTTACACGATTCATATCAATGAAAATTATTGTAATGTTACAACATGTGTGCTATTGATTCACAGTTCTTAACTATTTTTATTGTACTTGGCACGAAAGGATCTTTTATAGTGTGGTGAAATATTTGATGAACATCGCGAAATATTTCAGGGCACGTTTGAATGGACAGTTTAATGTTGATTGTTGTGTACAGTGACATTGAGAAATGATGTTGTTTCTGTTTTTGGACTTGTTGCATGCATACACACAGATTCTTGTAGATATTGGAATTAATTCGGAGGTTCTTGCGGTACAAAATGCAATGCGGAACATTTCAGCAAAACAGTAAACAACTTTTTATATTCCAACGACGTTTTTATTTTGATGCTGGATGTATTTGGATTCCACAAATATAAAAATAATTTTATACTTTGGGTTATATAAAGTGTTTTTTTAATAACCAAATAAACTGGACATACAACATACAATTTTAAGAGTAAAACTCATAACTTTGATATTTTACGCGAATGATCTAATGATCTTCTAATCGCTGCTTCCAACGAACTGTAGTATGCATGTTTCTGCCATACATCTTTCAAAGTAGAAACGTAACGCAACCAGTTGTAAAATAGCTTACACAAAAAGGAGCTGATATTTTACAATCTTATTGATAACAATTATGTTCGCTTCGTCTCGAATTGTGCTAGAGAGTGTTTTCTGTCCTTCTGTTCAATGGCGATACAGGTTAATGCTCCACAGACGAACGTAAATACAAAATCCCATTTTATTTCACCCTCCACCGTTTTTGTGTAGTACTATTTAAAATCAAGCCTACCTTTTGGGTGCTGACTCTATCCCGTCCCATTGATACGACCCACCACATTCCTGGTCACGATCGAACTCATTAGCTTCTGTTTTCCTGTTTAATTTATCTACTTTTTAACAATGACATCTACACATACTGGCATTCGCTATGATTATGCTACAATTCATCCTAATGCACTCCGATACTCCGCTTTATGGATGAGTTAAAGTGACTCTTTGGCTTCGATTGCCTGTACACTGGGTAACAAAATGTGTAAAATTGTCTTTTTAACTCAAACGTTAAACATCTCAAACACAAAATAACCGCTTGATTTTTATATGTTTATATTGTTCTATTATAATTTATTTTAGTTATTTGATCTATTGGATGCGGAGGAGTTTGGTTTGTTGTTTAGTTTCTGTGCGTTATACCTCGACCCTTCTGGACACTAATCGGGAACCTTTCCTCTGGTCACGAAAACTTGTTTTCTTACTAAATACAACAAATAATGCTTGACTTGTCTCGTGTGTCTGTGTTTTATCACATTAATACTTAACAATTATTGAGTTTTGGGTTTTTGTTTTTGCTTTTTATTTATTTTACCTTTATTTTAGTCTAACGATTTTAGTTTAATTCCTTGTCGAGTACGAGGAGTTAGCATACGCGTTACACGCTTATTCTTTTTCTTTTTTTCATCTTTTTAAACGTTTATTTTTTATGTTTTGCTTTAAATTTATATTCTACATTGATTTACTTAATCTTACGCTGTTTGTTTTACATTCCACGTTAATATATTTCAAGCCAGCAACGAAACAAACTGACATTCGCTTTAGTGACCAAAACATCCGGAACCACAAATGCCACGTGGTACTAGAATTTGCACACGTAAAATATACCTATAGGAAGAGACGGATAAGAGCCGTGAGTCTGCGTTACTCACTGTCAATTCCTCACTCCCCTACTGCTCTAATAAGCCTTACAGGTTATCCTAGCCCCAAGCACAAAGTACACAAAAAAAAAAACATAATTAAAATCTGGATGATCCGCTTAGCAGACGACAACTCCAAAACCTTTGCTGAGGACTGATTTCTTTCCCCCCTATTTCCCTGATCACGTTAATAAATCGCTACCGCGTATCGCTCCATTCTCCCCATAAGGCCATTCGATTGTTTGAGTGCAAAGATTGGGTTTCCCAAATAGAAAATGCTGCAAGAGTGTTTCGAAACATTGTATAGGTTGAAACTACGATCGCACCAAACTCAACTAGCAGCAAAAGGATGCTTTTAGAAGCAAACACAGATACGGTCGTCGCACGGAGAAAAAGCTTCCAAAAAGCACACCTCAAGATGAAGGGTAGGGGGTTTAGTAAAAAAACAAATCAGTAGGAAATATTATCCAAAGACTATCAAAGCCAAACGATCGCTTGGCGGCTCGCTTGGTACTACTACCTTCCTGTCTTATTTTGTTGTTTTGTTTTTGTTTTTTGGATCAGTTAACTTTCATTTTTCTCATTACCCATCGCGCTATCGCCTGCAGCAGTATATAACTGCTTTATTTATGTTCCAGATCTACCAACTCCACATGTGCATGTGTCCCTAAAACGAATGAGCCTCTATTCGTCCTCTCGTCAGATGTGCTACTTGTTTGGCCATAACAACTAATGACACCTTCCAATTCGTTCTACATAACGATAAAGTTTGTTCATCTCTTTACTAACTCTCATGGAAAACAAATAATATGCATCCTTACAAACAGTTATAACACATGTACATTAACAAATACACAAAGTTGCACACACGTAAACATATCTTTAGGAGGGTTGTTTTTTGTGGGGTCTAGAGTTTCTGTTCCATAAAAATGACTTTGTTAACACTTGCAATGCGCTTTCCATCCATCCATTCCATCAAAAACATTTAAATTGTATCACGGTTCGGTTTAATCAGTATCGCACGGGCCTTAGGGCTAAGCTTAGCTTACATAATTTATGAGTGTGACATTTTTATACAGTGAATGTATAAAAGGTAAAACATAGCTTCACATAGTAACGTGAGAGAGTGAGAGGAAAAACAAGTTCATCTTTCTTATGATCAAATTATCATCTTGAAACGATAATCAACAAAATTACAAATGAAAAAAATTGTTAGAATTTCTTTACAATGAACAATGTAAACTTTTAATAATTTCAAAAACACCAAGCAATAAGTATGATCCCTGCTCAACAAGGACGAAATATATCGATATAACAGCAACAATAACAGGAAATATGTATTCTCTCTATCTCTCTGTCTCTCTCCCTCTGTATCTTAAATGTGTGACATGTATGAATCTTACACTGTATTTTGACTTAATATGTTTGCTTATCCATTTTTTCTTTCACTTGCAATACGGCGGCCTGGCATACACATTGCATCATCCGGGCCTTTGTGTGCCGATTGCAGTTTCTTGAAAGTAAGATAATTGAAGTTTTAGAACGTTTCATCTTTTTGCTCGGTTTGCGATTTACAAGGGTTTTTGGTTTTGTTATTTTGTTGTTGTTGAATTAATATTATCTACATTTTTTTAATGTTGCGACACATGTTGTGGGCCTAATGCGTTTGTGTTGCTTCTCTTTTTGTTTTCGGTTTTTTTTCTATACAATTCTCTCTATACAACCTCTTTCACAATGTGTCGAGTGGGTTTGCTAGCACTAGTACGATCATACACGCATCATTTACAGTAACATGTAACAAACACACACAAATACATACACATCCTTGGGCAGGAAGTTTACTTCATCCTTGTTTCGACAAAAGCGATCACCTGGAGATCGCGATCTTTCTAAGTAGTGTAAAACATTAACAAAGGCAAATAGCACGCGTGTGCTTACACACCGAAGTCAATCTCGTACACTATAGCGTTAACATTGGATAAGTAATAGTAGTAGAAGTAGTGGTAGTAGTACTAATAGTAAGTGGTTAAGCTTAGATAGCTATTCTTTCACAAAGTTGCGGAGGAAATATGTAACGGCAAACGAAATCTCCCCTCTATGTTCGTGGTCCCATCGGAATAGAAAACTTGGCATTAACACTAACTCCCTCTCCTGGAGGGATTTTCCCTGTTAGCTGATGTCTATCTACCCTTTTTTCCCCGTCCCATTACCTTTGCTTCAAACCGTTGCTTCTGTATGTACTACTGTTCTGTCTATTCCGTATAAAAAAAAACAAACCACACGCACACACACACGCCATGTGTTTCTCCTGTCACTCAAAACCAATTCCAAATGCTGACCCTTGGTAAAAATGTGGCCAACTGAAAACTTAGCGAAGGAGAGCACAGAGGCTGGAACCGGGGGGGGGGGGATAGTCAATCCCTACAGAGAGCTACATTTAACAAGGGCCTGACCGCTTCCCCCCTTTTGGCTAGACAATTTGTTACTCTAGACTTAATCTAACTCAGATCTGTGTATAAATACGAACCGCCGTGCTACCGTGGAACACACACACACACACACCAGCGCCATCGAAGAAGGGAAAGGATGGCAATCGTATAAAAAATCTCGCATTTGCACGATCACACACCCACACGTTTGATACAACAACCTACAAACTGGATAAAATGACTGCAACGCAACCGGAAGTGGAGTATGGTTGGCGGCAGAGCAATCGAAGAATACCGCCGCCGCCACCAGTTTTTCGCCCCGCGTTTCTGTTACGTGCAGTGTGTACCTTGGCGTAACCTCAATGTGCTGCCACTACACTACTACTGGCAGCACCCATAGTGTTAGGATTATTGTTACAGTGTTACTTAAATTCTATAATGGAAAACATTTGGTTTTATTACGCAAGTTACCTAACGACTGGCTGCGCGCCTTCTTCAAACGATCGGCACTACTACTGCTGCCGGCAGCCTTCGAAACCAGTGCAGCTTCCTCTACATCGTCCACCGTAGGGCAGGGGGCCGTCGGTGTGGTTACGGCCGTTTTGGCTACCACACCGGTTGAGCGTGTGGACCGTAGCTTCATCTTGGTGAATGATCGTCCGCTTCCGCTCGGCTCGAGTGTACGCGGTTTGGCACTTTCTGGCGGTTGAGTGATGGGGATGGTAGAGGTGATCGGGGATGCGGCAGGGATCGGTACCGATGGAGACGGGGGGACTGCTTTACCATTTTCTTCCTTCTCCTTCTTCTTCTCCTTCTCCTTTTCATCCACCTCCACCTCCTCCTCCTCTTCCGGTACCGGTATGGAGATGTCGTCCGTGTCGAGATTGATGTGTTCGAGCATCTGCATGGAGTAGCGGGTGGGAAGATCACTAAGCATCTTCAACACATCACCCATCTGTGAAGGACCTTCGATGGCAGGGGCTGGCGGGGGTAAGGGTGGTGTTTGTTCAGTGGCAAAGGCCGCTGCCTGTAGTGATTCCGTTTCGGCCCGGGAAAACAACAGATCGAACTCTTTGGTGATCTCCGAGGTAAATTCGGAGATGGTTGGATCGAGCAGGTACGGCTCCTCGTCCAGATCGACGATCGTGTACTCGGCCGTTCCGTTGTGGTGATCGAGTTCGGGCGCTTCTTCGAGTTGTACAGTAGCACTGCTGTCCGTAGCAACACCCTTCGACGTCTCTCCCTCACTCGGTCCATCCAGTGGGAGCTGCTCGTCGGAAAAGGATTCTTCCGGCGTGAGGGTGAAGTCTTCAATGTTCCAGCTTTTGATCCGAGGAATCTCGGAGCCCACTTCTCCCATGTCGATGCTGCCGGTTGCGGTGTCCTGCTGCGAACCAGCCATTCCCGCTTCCGCTGTTATCGGTGGGCCACCACCCGATCCGCCACCATTGGTAGTGTCTTCGAAAATTTCACTCTTAATCGATAAGCTCAATCGCGAAGTACTACAGCTATCCAGATTCATATTTCGTACCGTATCGAACGCGTAGTCCGTCAGGGTGGATTTGTTAAGCGTACCGCTAGAATTACTCAACAGATCCAGCGATGCCGTCCGCTCGAGCGTGGTGATACAATCCGACTTAAGAAAGTACTGCTCCATCGAGGCACTGTGCGGCAGGTTGTCCGTAGCTCGTTCCGGCGTTTCGCTCCGCATCGACTCGAGAATGCTTTCCTTCGAGCAGATCTTGTAGATCGTAAGCGTCTCCTTGTCCGTTGCGGTGTACCGTTCCATACGAAAGTCTGACCCGTACTCGTCCTCCGACTGTGCTCCGAGGCTGCTGGCCAAATCATCTCTCGAACGCTTTTGTTCCTGCTCCGCGTGAGCCTGCTCTTTCGCCTCCTCCGCTTCCTCGTCCACCTCCGCTATGTCGTAGTCGTCCCCGCTAACGCTCGGCTCAAAGTCGTTGTTGCTGCGATGAAACAGAAAGTCTTGTATGATTAGCTTCTTGCTTTCGGACTCGTTCTGGGGCATCAGATAGATCTCGTCACAGTCCGAGTCCATCGAGGCCACGAGCTCGATCGGTGGGGGCAACTGCAACCGCTGCAGCCGTCGCCGTTCTTCCTCCTCCTCCAGCGCCAGCTCATCCTCGTCCTCCTCGTCGAACTCATTTTCATCCACGTCCTCCTCTTCCTCCTCCTCCACTTCCTCGTCCTGATAATCACACTCTTCCTCTTCGCCCAACTCCTCTTCCTCCTCGCCCTCTTCTTCGTCTTCTTCCTCCTCCTCTTCCTCCTCTTCTTCTTCGTCTTCTTCACCTTCCTCGTCCTCCATGCGGTAAGGATACCGCTGCACATAGGTCCCATCGGGCAGTGCTATCAGTCCATTCCGCTGATAGTAAATGTTTTCGATACTGTAATGCTCAATGTCCTCTTCGTAGTACTGCTCATCGTAGAGGAACTGATTGTAGTCCTCTGCGCCATATACTTCCTCTTCGTCCTTCTCGTCATGGTAACACACACCATCGTAGCTGTCCTCGTACAGTGTATCCGTGCGAAACGAGAACTTGGGCTCACTCTTCTGTCGCAACAGTTTAAAGTTTCGCCTTCGGTACTTCCGTATCGCACCGAGATGTCGATGCGATTCGTAATGGCTCGAGTCTGTCCCGCTACCATGGCTGTCCGTGTCCGTCCGCACGGTTTCATGTTTATAGAGACCGCTAAAGTCTTGCGAACAAAACTTATCGTACAGCTCCATTGCACTTAACCTTACGCTGCCCGTTGTGTTGTAGAACGCTTCCGACAGTGGAGACGTACAGGTAGTTTCGAGATTCAGACATGCCGTACTGTTGTTCTTTACCGAGCCCTTCTTGGAGCTTTTGGTCGATTTGGTGCGATAGTAGCTAATCTCATTGTTCGATTTCGATTTGTTGGGTGATGTTTTGCCGGTGAAGAGAAATCGCTTCCCCTTGAACGTAAAGCCCGAGCCGGACGATTTTTTACTACCGAAGAGTGACGATTTGGACGAGCTGATCGATGCT
Organism: Anopheles christyi; assembly: GCA_000349165.1. Taxonomy (NCBI): domain Eukaryota; kingdom Metazoa; phylum Arthropoda; class Insecta; order Diptera; family Culicidae; genus Anopheles; species Anopheles christyi. The sequence goes on along the minus strand of KB699393.1, from coordinate 17,657 downwards.
TTCGACTGCGAGTGGATCGATTTGACGGGCGAGCGGGCCGCATTGGGATTGCTTTTGGTGGGTGATGTGAACGATGGTTTACTGTCGGATGCGCCGGCACTTCCACTGGCCGACGATTTTTTCTCGTACAGTGCCGACGTACTGAAGCGTTTGCATTTGAGCAGCTTGTTCATGCGCTTGAAGCGGCCCAGATTCTTCTCGAACAAATGACCAAATGGACCGTCGTTTATGGAGGAAGCGGACGATTTGCCTCCACCGTCAGACGCTGATCCCAGCTCGAGATCTGTTGGTCGATCGGGTTTCGCCGGTGCTGAGGTTGGGGGTCGTTCGGGAGGCTCATCCGTTTTAGGAGAGGCCGCATCAACTGTAGGCCGATCGTTTGCAGCATGATTTCGACCGTTTGCCGTTTGACCGCTTATTTCATTTCCATACACATCGAACGTGTTCTCGTAGCTTTGGTTCTTCCACGCATTGTAGTCCGGAGCACGCTTCTTACCCACCTCGTCGAGCGTGTCGCTATCGCTTTTGTACTCCCGCTGTAGGTTGTTCTTCAGATGCATCCGATAGTCCTGCTCCATCTGCTCCAGATCCATCGTGTCCGAGAACACCGTATCAATCTCGTCGGTAGATATGTTCTTCGAGCTTTCGTCGGTGGATTTGTGCGTCTCGGACGATGGATTGCTGCTGCGGTAATCAGCGAACTGTTCCCGCCGACGTTCCCGCGTCGGTGTGTACTGCGAGCTAGACACGCTAGACTCCTTTTCGTAGATGTTACCCTTCAGGAACTCTGAATCAGTTCGCACAATCTTCTTAGATTTGCGCAGTATGGGTTTCCGGGCGGGCGGTGAACTCCTCACCGAAGGAATCATGGAGCGTCCTTCCTCTAGTGATTTGTTTTGTGGCATTATGCTGCCCGGTTCTTTGGCCGTCAGTGCCTGAGCTCCATCACTGTTGACGTGTACTTCCGTGTGGCTGTTGGATTTGGTGAGCCGTTCGGCGCTCGAGTTTGCACTAGAGTCCTTGGTTATGTACGAACCCGTACTCAAGCTACGACTTTTACCTCCCGCCCTACTGGTCGATGGTGGCGTTGAGTGGAGCGGCTGCTGTACGAATGTTCCCGGTGTGACCGTGCCACTGCTGCTCCCACTGCACGACTGCAGTGGATGAAGATGGTGCGGTGAGGAGAGGTGTATCGTTTCGGCACTTGGCTTCGCGAGACTGGAAGTAATTGACGATGGGCCGCCGGAGTTGGAAGCGTCGGTCGGTAGCATTACGGTCGTGCCGCTCGGACCGGCTAGCCCAGCGGTGGCCGCCGCTACGAACGGTACAAACGCAACGCTCAAACCGACACTGCTGCCCACCGAGGTGGTCGTGGTGGCCGTCTCGTCGATCGTTTGCGCGAACAGCTGCGTGCTGATGATGCGTTCGTTCAGGTTCATGGTTTTCTGGCTGAGGCGCGAAATTTCGTTCGTAATGTCAAACGTACCGACCGTCTTGAGACGATCGAGCCGGCCACGGGTGCACCGTTTCGGTGGATCGTTACCACCCAAGCTGTACAGCCGGCCCTTCTTCTTGCGCTCACAAATGCGTCCGTTCTTGTCGATTACAAACTTTTTGTCGTCAAACGATTGACAGTGATCGTAGGACTCTCCCTTCTGTAGCTTTCTGATGTTCTTTTCCACGATTACACGACCTGCGTTCGATAGTTCTTTGGAGAGTTCAGAATTTGAGTACTCGGGCGTAAGCGGGATGCTTTTCCCTCGTCCAAATTCAATAAACCTGCGGCGTGGGGAATCGGGGTGAAAAAAACAGAGTCAACACTTTTGAGAGAAATGCGAGTTGCATTGCACTTACCACAGATCATCGTGTAAATCGCTTTCTCACTTCTTTTCTTTCAAGTCTTTATTCAAATAGTGCAACACGTAGTGCAGCACCAGATCGTAGCAGTACTTGTATTCAGTCTGTGGGTGAGAGTGGTAGCGATTAGTAAAAATAAAATCTTTGAATTGTGAAAACACAAAACTATCCATTACCATGTTATCTACGAGTTGCGGCCGATGCCTTCGCACAGTTTTTACAGCCTGGAATACGTCCACCTCACCGTGCTGGATGACCTGTTCTATACATGCATTGGCTGCACAGTACACACCGGCTCGGCTGCGACCATCACTGGAATCAAAGTAAATAAAATAATATCAAATTAACAACTCTTCAATTTAATACGGCCTGGCCATCATAAAAAAGTAAACAAACAAATAACAACTCTTCAACACGAAACAAAATTGGGAACACATTACATGATCTAAAAATAGAGTATGTTATCAATTCCATCATGTATTGAACACACTTTTAAAGGGAACAAACGTCATAAACTTGGGGCAAGTACATACAATCGATTTCAATTAATTTGGCACTTGAACCTTTTTTCTACATTCCACTTTTAGTTTGTAGTGCACCTGAGTCCTATTCAGGGGAAAAAACGCGGCAAAAACGATAGTTTTGTTCGACCCGATTGTTTAGACGGGAGTGGAGTTTAAAGAAGGAAAGGTTTTTAATTAAAACCCGATTCCAGGGGAAAAAAGGAAAACTATCTGACCCCACACATAGACACACACAATGTTGCATTCGCGAACAATGGATGGTCTGGGGACGGTTCTAATTGAAACGGGAGAGGGATGGACACCAAAATGACTGTTTTTACTTACGGCGACACTACGCAGACGGGACCATAGTCCGTCTTTTGCCTCCATCGTTCGACCATATTCATCAGCTCGACCAGCGAGTTGGTCGACGTCGGTACCTGCAAAGTGTGGTAGAATGATCGGTAAAGGGATAGTAGATTATTATCGGATCGACCTGTGTGTGAGAGTCGTGCAGGTTGAGTGCATGTTGCAATCGTACCTTGTGGCCCATCGGCCAGCAGGTAAGCTGAAAGAGTTGCACCGTTCTCGGTGGTGCTTTGACGCCTGCCATCAGCTCCGTTAGCGAAATGACTTTCTTGTTGATCCGGAAGATCCACGACTTGATGTTGGAATAGTGCTGGTGCGAGATGTGATCGATTGTGAACACTGGACCGTACTTTTTCGAATGACGGCCCTCGGGCCAGAAGGAAGGATATTGTTGCTATTGAAAGAAGGGACAGCAAAACAAAAAAACAACCGCTATAAAAATCATACCCCCAAGTAGTCAGGATAAGTGTTTCTTACCGAGTTGTGAGGTGGCTGGCAAAGAACGACAACGGCAGAACATTCGTGATCGTAAACGAGGGACCAGAATTCACCGCACGTCTTCTGGAGGGGCCATTCCGTCACAATGTACTCGCGCGGTTTCGTGTAGCCCTGTCATAGGGTGAGAGAGAGTAGGATTAACAAATGTATGGTAATATGTTTAGACTTCCAATCCTCCACCAACATGAGAGGTACAAACGTGTCGAAAAGGTGGAAATGCTTAGTTTCTCCGGTATTGTGACCAAGGGAGAGAGGGAGAGGAGACGCTGTGTACTTACGTCAACGAACACGGCGTTAATGTAGTCGGTAAATGAATTTCCCTGAAACGAGCTAAGGTAAGGACGGAAGTTGTCAGCTAGTGAGGTAGTTTTGTATTTTCCATTTTTCCATCCCCCGATTCAGTACGGCGTATCATTCGCAAACCGGAACCACAGAGCATAGACGCAGAACGAGAGGAAAAAACACAAGAATATCATTAGCATCAAGCGCACCACTGTTACGACGATTGTGTGTCGACAATGTTGATAATTGAATGAAGCTTTCTTGTAAAGCAAACGCCACAACCATGGTACATGGTGTCTAGTGACTCACGTGGTACGCAAAGGACGTCGCGGTTCTTTTCCCGATTGTCACCCCGGTGGCCACCGGCACAGTCACCGATGGTGAAGCGAGGAGTCTGCTTGCAGATCTGGGCGTACTCGCGCTGGTACGAGTTCATCTTGGTGAGCGGATCCTTGAGGCTTTTCTCCTTCAGCCGCTGCGACAGCTCCTTTACCGGAAACCACGAATTGCCGCAGATAATAAACTCCTCCAGCGTGTCGTATACGAATTTGTATTGGTCCTGGCGCATGGAGAACGAGTAAGAAATGGTGAATAAAATGTTATCGACGGCAGGGGAGTGTTTAGATCTGCATACGATGCGTGTGTGTGTTTGTTTGAGGGCCTAGGACAGAATGGGGTTTGATGGCGATGTGCTTTTGGGTAAATGGTCCGGAGGTTTTTTGGAATGTGTTTAAAATGGAATTTATTTAAATATATGCTAGCTCACAGCTCGAAAATGATCTAGACCATTTATGTGGAAAGCAGCGTGCATTTCAACGAAATACCAAATTTAACCTAACTAAAATATCTGCAAGAATCCTTTTAAGTTAAATTCACCCTTAGCGGGCACTTAAAAAAACAAGCTGCGCAATTTTGTATGCCAACGGGAATGCAATAAAAATCATATTAATTCACCGATGTCATTAATTTACCAAACCCGAACCCGTGCTGAAGTGCAGTTTTCCATTTTTTGAAAACTTTTCTTTTTACCATTATCGTTGATCATTCATCGAGCTGTGCTTCCAATCAATTCTGGAAATGAATGACAAGCCGGAGTCTAACGGAGCGGAAGCAATACCATTACAGTCCAACAGCGAATTGTCCATAGCGAACGGGGGTAAAAGGTGCGGAAAACATTTCAGTAATAGTGAAGTTTCACAAGCAAACCAGAAACGAGTCGAATGCTACTATTGCAGAGTAATTGAATTGTTGTTCCACCCGTACAGTGAGCTCACCGGGGCAATCGGGCGGAAAAGTGATAAATGAAATATTTAAACAGCTATGTGCTGTGGGAAATGTCACTGGAGGTCACTGAATAGCAGTGCGGGTGAGGTCAATATTGAAATGTCAAATGGAAGTAAAATTAAATTGATTTGTTTTGGGGGATGCGCAGTTCACCGCTGCAAAATGCAAACCAACACACAAAAAAGAAGATTTTTTAAGTGCAGCTTTCATTTACATACTTTGGAATATGCTTTCCCTGTTGCAAAACCCCGCTTCGCATAACGGTGTATCATTTATTTAGTAGGGAAAGCGGCAATGAAACCACAACGTGTGCGGAACAGCCCTCAGGGTGATTTGTGTGCATAACAGAGAAGCATACAAAATAGAGGAAGATGAACCTTTCCACTTTCCATTACAACCACTTACCACGTTTTCTATAAGGCCTTTCCTTGACTGGCGTAGCTTCTTCAGATAGCCGAACGCGTGAAACGAGTCTTCCTCCTCGGCCAGCTCCATGTTAGCATCGATGGCCAGGTAAACGCCCGATCTTCCACCTCCATCACTGTGAATGGGGTTAAGCAAAAAAGACAGTATAATATAAATATGTTTACGCTAAAGCTCATAAAGTATGATAAGGTGGCGGGAAATTGGTTTGCAAAATTAGCCGTAGTTGTTCCCGACAACATTGTCTATAAATATCAATTGAAATGGGATAAATAAAATAGTATAAACTATTTTGGTTTCGATAGATTCAAATAGGATATAAATTACCATTATTATACAGAAATTATACGTAAAAAGTTGTATAATGTTATAACGTCCTAGAAACGTATCAAGCTATGTACGTCACACGCCCCACTTACTTGCAGTGCACCAGCATTGGACCGATCCTGCTGTTCGCTTTGATGATTGTCCCCACCACGGAGCGCACCCGCCGGCGGAACTCGAGAATTGCATTGGAAAAAGGGCAGGTATGTGAATGCCATTCGGTGTAGTGAAACTGTAGTAAAAATCGTTCCTCGGAAACTACCTGTGGTGGGGTTTAGATGAGAGAAAGAAGCAGCAAAAAGAAATAAATGTGTGTACAGAGTAAAACGCTTCAGGGAGGAACATTCTAGAGCTATATGTTCGCGTCTTTACAGAGGGTATAACACATGTAAACGTAGCGAGAAAGAAAGATACGCGTGACCGACCGCTAGCTACAAGCTAGGAGAAAATGCACATTTTACCCGTGATAGTGGCAACGTCATGTAGCGGGCAGACGAAGGCACAAAACTGAGTCCAGAAGTAGAAAGTAAACATTGCTTAGTGTAATTGTCCCATTCATCTCACGGTTAATGAGCGAAACGTGTAAAATGAAATGTGCAATACACACATACAATCGCACACCACGTGCACTGTTTGGGGGTCGGCATGTGATGGTGTACGAGCCGCTTTGGAACACGTGTACCAGAAGTTTTCCAACCACGAACCCCAGTAATGCAGTGGAGCTGCGGCATCAGCAGGGCAGCTTGCAGGCGGAAATACCGGTAGAAGGGGTAAAACAGTACACCAAACATGTGCTGCTTAAATGTGTCGTCGCGTTTGCTTGTGTCAAGACCACAAGAGGAGCTCATATTGTTTGTCTTTATAAAAGTTACCTCCCGCTGACGGTGTTGGGAATGACGAGACGTAAGCGTAACGGTTATTTTTGGTGTATAAAATGTCCTTTTAAATATTACCCAGGCTGGAATAATTGCTTGTTTTGTTTTTGTTTTGTTTTCTACATTCACTCACAGTTTCACAGTAATTAAGATCAAAGTGTTTTACAGAACCGACAGGAAGGTGTACTTACGTTATCTTTATTGAGTTTAAACAGCCTAAACGTTCTTATGTGAAAATTAGCTAGCTCCTCCTCGGACTGTATCGTGATGTGCATATCGCCATAGATTTCCTCCTTCTCCTTGTTCGGTGGCCAGTACTGAACACACATTACCTGTGAAGAACAAAAGCAAAGAAAAGCATAAATCATTAAAACATTTTATGCATCCATGTAACATGATTTATTTATAGAGCAACCACAAAATCTGCCACCCGCTCATCTCATAACGCTTATTTACGTTATATCCTGCCGCGCTTCACGATGAGCTTTACCAGCACTTCTTAATGCCAAACTTTTTTTAGCATACTCCGTAATCGAACGGTGCTTTCGCGGGTAGCAAACAGAAAATAATAGATGTGTGAGCGACACGAAAGAGAATGAAAAACTTTCAACATTGATTATAACGATGATTATGGGGCAATTCTGATGAAGCTCGTTAGCGAACGTAGTACAAACAGCAGTGTGGCGAAAGATAAAACTTAACCACGGGATAGAGTCGATGTAACTGCCATTAATGGAGCTTTTGTAGTAAGTCTCATAAGAGAGCACGAAAAACAGAGATCGTCAGAGGAAAAACTTCTTATGCAAGTAAGCAAACTCTTTCTCTCTCTCTCTCTCACTCTGTATCGTGCATGTTCACCCCCAAACAAATAGTGTCTAGTCACGAATGGAAAGGAAACCGGAAATAGGAAGCGCGTTTAAAGTTAAAATAAACACGCAAACACGGTAAAGGAGAGAAAGGTAATTGGGAGGAAAAACGGTGGAAAAAGGTAAATAGAAATATGAACACATAAAAACGAGCAAAATCGTGAAAGCAAAGCGAGAGATGCAGACAAAAAAGGCAACCGCCAACTGGTGAACACTCCCAACACAGTGCTCACAGTAAACGCGGTTGCAGCTGAATTATGGTACATTTAATGGAAATTGAATTGAAACTTTTGTCCTTGCTGGAATTGTGTTTGTATGCCGAGAGAGTTGGGTGTTACGTCTCCTGTTTTGAGTCCGCTTTGCTTCCCATACACCCCATTTCAACCATATCGAGTTTTTGGCTAAACTTTTGGACAAAGCACTAGGAGATGGTGGTTTTTATCAGTAAATAAATGTAGGCACTGGTTTGTTGGCCAATCGCTACCAACCCCACCAACAGTATTTGAAGCAGCCGAGAACGTGGTTGGGCATCGATGGAAATACCGATTTTCGAACTTGTGGAAGAACAAATAGATGAAGATGAATACATCAATTTACACAATAATTGCATTAGTATGGGAGTCGTTTGAAGCGTGGATGGAAGGCAGAAAAATACACAAAGGCAGCAAAAAAAAAGTAGAGCGAGAGTGAAGGCAGCTGGATTTAATGATGGGTGAAAGTGTTTGAGTGAAAAGTTCATTAAAGCGAGGCAGTTACTGCATTTGTGGTTCGACCTGGCGGGAACTCAGTAATAAACTTAATCATAAAAACGTGCACAAAGGGAGCTTTTTGTTTATTATCAATCAATAGCTACGTCATCACTTGTTCACCATCCTTTACTCGAGCGAGTTAACCTCTATTGTAATCCTTTTCATGCTTAGAAAATGATGCAATGTTAGCATTTTCTCGAAATCAGCGCCACCTTCATTTAAAAGGTGCTTCTTTATTCTTAACCATTTTGTTTAACCTTCGATTGCGTAACGAGCGATGGCCACAAAAACCAAACCACACAATTCACACAAGGGAAAGTGTAAGTTCCCATCGTTTCACATTCTAGCTGGAACACCGGGCGGGACGATAGGAAAATCAGGAAGGAGTGTAAAACCTGCCGCAACCGTTTGATTCGCCCGGATGACACCCGGTAATGGAAAAGGAATGTCTCGGGACATAAAATAATAGCTTGCAATGGACGGACGGTGTGTGGAGGAAGCGAGAAGATACGGTGATTCCGTCGGTGAAGCGCGAAACAGCATAAGTTTTTCTTTTTGGTGGTCCACGGTTGCTTTAGTCCATTTTTCATCTGGCGTGGAATTTATGCTTTAGCCATCATTTCGGCTTCAGAATCGAAAGGCAAAGTAAAGCAGAAAAAAGCCCACGAGAACGATTTGCGCACATAAAATACACATTCGGCAAATCGGTTTATACGCGTGGGAAGGAAATATTTTCTCAATGGCTCAATGATTTTTTACATTTCTGTCTTTTCCTTATTCTTTTCTAGAGGGAAAGAGAGAGCAGTAAATTTTCTGAAAAAGCCTATTTACTTTTAAAAATATGAAGGAAAGACAAACGGAACACACAAAAAGTAAACACCTAAAAAGTCAGATGGTTGATGTTACAGCACAAACGCGTTCCGATTCCAATACAATGAAGTGAACAAATCCTCCTAGAACCCCCCCTCCCCTCCATACACATTCGGAGGAAAAACTGCGCTAGACGAACCATTCTAAATCCACGAAATGATTGACGATGGATTGCAATTTAAAAGTTGCGCTGCTGGGCACCATTTGCTTAAGCGCCAAACCATTTCCCGGTAACCGCGTTGGCTGCTGCTTTTATCGGTAATGCTGTTGTAAATTTATCGAATTAACTTTATTCCTTCATTTCCTTTATGCTTTTTTAAATCCTAAGCACATAAAATCGTATGAAGAGGGTCGGTGAGCAGTTTGTCTACGTGTGAGAGAGTTGTTATTGGTGGTAGTGAAACCAAATCTCAGACCGGGTTTGTCTGTTCTGCAGGCACGATAAAGTGTCACGTTTATGGATTGCATGAAATCTAAAACAGCAGCAGCGATGACGTACTGGATATGAGATTAGAGTGGCTCGAGGTTGATGGCAGGGGTGATGATTTGGATAAAAATTTGCATACAGAAACTGCAAGACAGCACACCACCTACCTACCTTTGTAAAGTCGAACGTCTTCGTTAGCATCACAATGGCGCTACAGTTCTCTTGCCAAACCATTCGCCAAAAATCTAGCACCGTATCCTCCGTTGGTCCCTGCGTTACGATATACGCGTTTGGCTTAAGTAAACTCTGAGGAAAAGAGAAACCCATAAGAAGGAAGCGATTATGGAATGCAGCCGGAAAACTGGCACCGCGAATGGTTTCGTTCCTTACATCCACGTACGACGCATTGATGTAGTCCGAGTCCGGTGTGTTGTCGTACTTGTCTAAAACAACCCTATTGTAATCGTATGGAATGCATTTGGGGTTCTGGTTCTTGAGTGCATTGGCTTTGCGCAGGGCGTGCTTGCACGAGTTAGTTTCAACCTTCACAGCCGTCTGGAATTCGAGCTTGTACAGTATCGGGAACTTGCGCCGCTGCTCGCACAGCTTCGCAAAGTGTCGCAGTTCGGTCGGTTTGTCGGGCATCGTCTGCGATAGTGGGTTTTTCTCATCTGCATTGGGAGATAAACAGAAATAAGCAAATACCCATGTTTGGGAGGGTGTTTTGGGTGTGTTTTAATGTCTTTGCGTAGCGACAAGATTGCAATCAATACAAAAACACTTACCTCGTGCTGACAGTTTTACTTTATCTATAAATAATGGAAGAAACAAGGGAGAGATAGCGCGAGAGAAAGTAAAGAAATTAGATTACTTAAGCCACGGAATCACTTGCAGTGAACTTTTTCCACCATTGCATTGCCCATTCTGACACATTCCTTTTTTTTGCAACATCCTTCTCTTTATTCGTGCTTACTTGTGGGCTTAAAGTATGGGATCGTTAATGTACGGACGATAAGAGTGCTGTATTATATATCTTTCCATGCGTTCAAGCATCCTTTTCCACTTTTAACTGGGAAGCTTCACTCGCGTAGATCTTGTCGAGAAGCACAAATTGTTCCATAAAGTTGGAAGAGCATTATTAATTGGATAGAAATTACTCGAGACGAAACAGCAACTATGAAGGACCTCTCTTAATCTCGGCTTTGACTAAATCAAATCATTTGCTCCTTTTTTTCTTCTAACGAACCGAGTGGCTTTATAACATTATCACTACCTTTTGAAGGGTCATTACAGAAAAGGAATGGATGGATGGAAATGGAAAAGCAACAGACAGTACAGACTTACCTAGTGACAGCAAACCGCTATTTAACATGCTTAACTTTATCGTGTTGGGTATCGACACTAAACTCGTTGAACTGAGTGTCTTTTTCTTCTTGGGTTTCTCTAGATCGGCATAGCGTGTGGTAGACCTGTAAAAGGGAAAGAAAATAAAAATTTAGAATAGAATTCACAGTAAAATATCTTCATTAAATACAGCTAAAATAAATCGCTTTTACATTGTCTAAAGACGGTTTATTGATTTTAAGAAGCTTACTAGCTTGCTCAACTGTGAAGCATAAATTGATGCAAAACATTGACATGCTGCTTAAATTATTCTACAAACGATGATTAGTTTGTCGATTGGCCCCATCAATGCCCGCCCGGTCCACCGAATGAAATGATGGATGAAGCGCGGCAGCGTAACAAATTGAAGTTACGAACGAAGATTGCACTAACTTCTAGCCACGCTCACCCTCTCTCCCCTTCGCTGTTGTGCCGTCGAATTGTGCAAACAATTTGTACCCGAAGTCATTACGGGCATGACATTGAATAAATATTCGACAGCGTTTGGCGTGGGTGTGTCCCTCGAGCTTAATGCAGCTTAGAGGTCCTCGGATAGAAGATACTGAAAACGGACACTGTTGCAACAAACGTGTCCTGCTGTGTAGCGAAACGATCGTGCCGGAGGACAGTTGATTCCGAAGATGATGAGATTTAGATCAGACACGCTTGATTGATTACTGCCAAACAATTTGGTTTGGGGGAAAAGGAGGAAGCGTGGCAGATCTTCAAGCAACAGATAACGAAACATCTGCTAGCAGCAAAACGGCATGATTCTAGCTACCTGTGTATGGTGCTGTTTGTCGAGTAGGGAGATGAATTAGCATTTTAGCCTGTACGCACACAAATACCACCCGATGATAAACTCTCACACAGGTAAAGTCGTCACCACTCGACACTGGTTCAATCGGTTGCATCGAAATGGTGAAAGCGTCTGTGCATAAAATTACTTGTTTTATCTCTGCTTCCTTCTGTCTTTCCGCAACTTATGCAAATGTATGCAAAAAAAAACTTAATCGGAAGTTCATTGTAACGTGGTCCATTAGCGATGACTTTCGTTCATTTTCTTTCCCAAGCAAGCAAATATCAATTCTTCGAAGGAAAGATTTTTAAGTTGAGTTAACAAAGTTGTAAGTAACTTTACTTCTCTTAAACGTAATTTAGCAAAATGGAAAGGAGTTTTTAATTTTTCCCTCCATAGGTTATCAGTTTTACAGATTATATTCACTTTTTCCGGTTCGTCTATTTTTTCACTCAGTAAGTGGCAATCCATAGATTAACGATCGATCGGTCAAAACGTCAGCGAGTGGAAAGAGGGGAACAATTAATTAGCGGAGGCCATTTGCACGAAATTCTACACGACACTGGGCGTCTCCATCGGGTTGCGGTTAATACAACACAGTATCCGGTATCCTGTGGCGGAAGTCCCTATCCAGTTCAGCAAAGATGAGGATTGGCGACGGTTTACTTTTGGCGACTTTTTAACGTCTTTGCGCGTTTGCTCAGGTGCAAAGGGGCAAAATGGAGCACGGGGCGGAACGAATTAGCAAACTGTCCCGTGCCGTTTGCTACAAAATATGATAATCAAGCTAACTCTGTTGTCGGATGGCAGTTTTTCAATTTGAAACACAATCCAAACTCTGCTCAAAGTTGTCAGAGGTTCCGAGTCTCTGCTTCAGTCTGTACTTCCCTAGTTTTCTTCACGCCAATCGTTCAGCGTTCGCTTCACCCATAACTCACCCCATTCGCACGACCGTTCGAGTCTATTAACTCGGATCAGAAAATTTAAAATTTATTCAAAGTTTCCTCGACCCCTTTTTCTGGCAAGATTCCTTCCGCAGCATGAGATAATGGAAATGAGCGCCCGACTGATGATTATTCGCCATCGCCATAAGCAGCTTATTTCGAGTGTTCGAGTGACCATTACCAAAGCGGGGAAGAAAGAAAAACTGTAAAACAAATACATTTCTACAGCAGAAGTATCTTTTCTTATGCAGTCGCGAAATGTGTAAGTGGATAAACTTGCGAGCATCTCTGGCTGCTTTTTCCCTCTTAGCATTGTTTTTTACTGCACCCACCTCCAGGAGCTATTACGAACGGGTATAGAGCTTAAGGCTTTTCTTCATTATTATTAATAGCTATTCAGCTACAAAACTTAGCAAAAGCTTTACCTTGCTAACTACGCAGTAGAACGAACGCAAAGTAACAGAAGAAGATAAGTTCCGAAGACAAGTACAACGACAAGCAGGGTTTGTAAGTACTCAATACCCATCATAAGACGCTACTCTTCGCTTCGCTAATGTTGTTGGCTGCAAATGGTCTTTCAGCAAGCGACCGTCATTCATTGGAAAGCGATAATAAATGATCGATTACGGTGGCACAGCGAAACACAGCTGCTCGTTGCACTAATGTGTTCATCGACAAGCTCAGGTGACAGGGTGCTAAAAATGGTCTCGCTAATTGCAGCAAAGCATAATGATTCCTTCGAGCAGCATTCTATCTGCCTTGAGTGCTTGTGTCCATTAAGTTTAATTTAAGCTCTCGTGTCTCGTTTTCGTTTTCTTTTTTGCTCGAGCAAATGCTACATAAAACATTTAAACCGAATAAGTAAAGATCAGTTCCACTCTGCAGAATCGAAACGAATCAATTTAGGAAGTAGAGTGGTTTTTGTGAGTGACTTACCGTATTTCAAGACAAGCAATGCAATGTGAACTGGCCAGTGTGGATTGAAATTTATTCTACATTATGGACAAGCACGACACATCGGCTTACAACAACCGCATTACATTGCATGTGGTTCGCCTCTTTCCCATCGCATTCCTTAATTTCCAGCTCACAGTTCCTCCGTTAATCCCAGATAAGTCTTTAAACCCCATCTTCACTCTGTAATAGTTCCGCTTACACGACGACAATAATCAGGTCAAGTAGAACTCGATTCCGATCGCATCGGCAGTGCACAGGCGACGACAATACCAATCACGATCACCGAGAAGTGTTTGTGGTTAGCCCAAGTGAAAGCAAAACAATCAACATCCTTGAAATCGAACGTCGAGCTTTCGAGCTTCACGATTCGGTTCAATAAACATTCTTATCGCCCCACCGTGGAGCATAACACCGAGCGTCGAGAAGGAAGTCTAATGGCAAGAAGGCATCATCATGCAACAAACAGACAAAACAGAACCCCGAACCGACTTCAGCGCGGGCTGCAAATCGTCCTAAGACACGCTCGCGCTCAAACCACAAGCAACCTCCATCCCCGAAGGCGGTATTGGATTGGAGCAAATTAATTGCCAAAGAAGCTTTCACGTCACACACAGACACACATTTGCCTTGTGCGTTCTTCCATTTCATAATAAACACGGCTAATAGGATTCGATTTGATTGCTATCGTGCTGTAAGTGCATTTACTGAGAGGGATGGCTTAGTGCACGCGAGTCGTTATATTGGACGATGAATGTTTTATGTCACGATCTTTAAAAACGGGTATTCAGTAAAAGATAATCGTTTATGTAATTGCTTTGTGTTTGGAAACCTGATTCAACATGCCTTTTTAATTGTTTTATAGCATCGTACAATCGAAGCAGTTTGAAGACATACTTTTTTTACGTAGATACGTAGATAAAAAAAAACGGATTAGCTTATGTTGAAACGATGTACCAACATACATCTATAATTGTGATTATTGTAGTTGCAAATGATTATTATTCATTAAGCTTGGGCTCACTTCCTTCCCACACAAAAACCCACTGACCTTGCTATTGCAAATGAACTTCATCGAACGACACAACCCCCAACCTCCCTGTCTCCCTTTTATTCCCCTCTTCTTTCCCACAACTTGATTGATGATATTGTAGTGCCTGCAGTTAATGGTCCAACTTCCAACGACGTGGAGCCACTCGATTCGCACCAACCTTACGTAGGGTCACGTAAATCCGAAGCAGTACTTGAGAGAATGTGCAGCACCACTATCGCCTGCAACAACCTTGAACACTGGATTGTGTTGGCTGCTTTATATGCTGCATTTAACCGCATTAAAACTAATGATGTCGTTGCTCTGGAGTGTTTTACAGGCACTTCAACGCTCGGCATCACCCGCACCCACAGGGAGAGTTTAACGGGAAGGGATGATCACATTGTCAGCAAATGGAGACGGTGGGGTGGCATGGTAATACTTCTTTGCAGCATGAAAAGAAACACCCGAAGCCATGGCATTGCCTTGTTTACGGACCATATCTTATGCTGCTGTCGGATGCAGCATCCAAACCCAAGCTTTAATACATTGCACTACAACAAACAGCATCGTCAGCCCCGAAGGAAAAAGCCTGGGAGGAGGTGAGTGTGGAGAACACATGGGTCAGCATCTGTTTCTCAGTAAGGATTCTCAGTAGATTTCATTCGTGCGAAAGCAAACACACAAGCAGGACATTTTGCCATTTCGGCATTTTCAGCTGGTGATCGCACAATAAGAGTTTGTCCGTTGGTCCTTTGAACAGGAAAACTCTTGCAAAATAGCAAAGAATGTCGTAACAGCAAGAACGGTGGTGGACATTATCATGAGTAGTAGTACTTTAAAATTACTTCAACACTTTGTTTGCTTACGGTGCATGTTTACTGCCCAGCTTTCTGCCCAGGGAAAAGGCTTCTAAGAATCATATAATTCTTTAATGAACCTCTTTCGTCTGTAGATTTTCTTTCATCTTGACCTATGTCGTTGGTAGCAAACGTAACATTGTTGCGAGCTTTAAAAAACTGCACTCCATATAAAGTAGAAATAAGACTTGTTTATTTTAAAAACGCCTTCCTGTAATCCTTGGCTGCTTTTTTTAAAGGTGGAATTCATTTCCAACACGTATCGATAACAGACTACTCTGGTTGTGACTTTCTGTTAAAATGATACATTTGAATTGTCGGCTTTCTGGATACCAAATGAGTATAAGTATACTCTCCCCATATACTCTTACTCAATCATTGCGTACGTTTATAGTACACTGCGTCAATATGCCCTCGTACGGTTCTTTGCATTTTAATCAACCAGTACCATGCAATGATCCGATGCAATGATCCTAGATACACGCTCGTACGCGTCACACGCTGAGCTCCTTTTCACTTTTGATTATTTATTCTTCCCCATCACCCCAATCCCCTTTTCATTTCAGAAACGATGCTTTTTGCAACGGGATAATTTGCACCATGTTGTGACCTGTATTTGTGTTAATTTATTTCTCTCCACCGGGGCCTGGTGGATGCGCTTGCAATGAATACGTGTGCGGCCCATGTGCATTCCCGGTGATTTGTTGCATCCAGTTTGCCAGCCCTAAAATAGTGCCACTTTCCTGTCTTTCTCAACATATTCGCGCTCTCACTGCTCTGTAAGCTGTCAATTTTCCACGTACTCTCTTTCGCTTCTAAGTTATTAGCCGCAGCTGCCGGCCATTTCCGGTTCCGCTGGGGAGAACACCCGACCGGGGGCGAAGCAAAAAAGATGGATGAGGCTGCACGTTTTAATTTTTAATTTCATACTAGCACTCTTCACGATGTTGTGCTTGTTTGTTTGGTGATACATTTTTGTTGCTGAAGTATCCATCTTTCTTTTCTGCGAAAACAAGGATGTCGCTGGAGGTCATGCACCGGGTGTAAATGAAAAGAAACAGAGAGCAAGTGCGGAAAGGCAAAATTGTATGGAGGATGGAAGGATGCGAAAGATGCACACACACAAACACTAGTACGTTCTTGCTCGTTGGGGGAAAAGCACACTGAACGTTCTTCGAAATAGTTTTCACAACGCGATACACATCAGCTGCACAGTAAAAGTGTTGCGATATGCTTGTACCACGCCGAGGATAGTAATGATTATGATATGCTCATGACATATGAACGATGATAATACTTAATTACTGGACTGGCTGGATCAGAAATGAAACCAACTCCTGGAGTCCTGGACGTAGATTGTTACTAGCTGAACTTAATTTGCTCTCTCTCCCCTGACGCGGCATCGAAAGGGCCGCTGGCGTACACACAAAAAGAGTGGCTACATGCAGTATGCATATGAATTACACACGGTACGTACGTATGCGATCCGTTTCCTGTTTATTATGCAGCGCTCGGTAGCCAGCCTTCCAGTACGGCAGGACGTGGGAAATTTAATTTTCTCAATTTCCGGCTACATACAGCTACCAGGAGCAAAGTTCCTGTGGGGTAATTTTTGCAAACGGTAAAAGGCAATCTCTTTTCCCGGAATGAATGCCACGCTTCGATCGCATCGAAGCTGCTCCCGCTCAGCCGAACTGTGACCTTTTGCGGTTGAATTGGCTCGTGAGGAGGGTGGAAGGATCGATGCATTAGGCTGATGGATTTTAACAAGACAATTTACCAACGACAACTCTCGCGCTTGATGATGAGTTGCAAAAGTTCACCTTTAGGCTTTTCGCTATTTATTTCTGCTTTTGCTCTCAATATTGTTGCCTTCCCGCGTTGTAACGCCAAATCCATAATTCAATAACTCAAAAAGCTTTTGCCCCTGTCTTCTGTGCTTTCAATTATTTTCCCACCCTTCATTGTTCTCCCATCGTCGAGACGCCAATCGTGCCCGATGCCTGGAAGAATCATTTTGAAATGAAAACATTTTATCATCATTACAAGCGAACCGAAAAGGGCTGAATCAGTGCGAGGGTAAGTGGACGAGTGGAAAAAGAGAGTATTTTGGAGTTCCGCCTGGTAGGGAGTCACCAACGACACACATGCTGCATGGGTGTAGTTTCGCAAAAAAAGGAAGTGAAATGGGTTTTGATATCAGTGCTGTAGCATGAACCAAAAACACTGACACACTGACACACACACACACACACTCACATACGCATGGTACTTCACTGGTAACGAGCGACGACCCTATTAGTCATGAGATATGATTGGCAATTTTCCAAAACCGGCCTGTGCGAGAAGCTGTTGTTCTC
>KB699382.1:0-27506 GCA_000349165.1 Anopheles christyi | reverse complement strand
CTCAACCGCTCCCCCGCACCACCTCCCTGATATAACTCGCGTATCGAATCATCGCCGGACGATTTGTTCTTGAGTTTGTGTGCCGTGCAGCGCTGTAAGCAACGCAAATCTTTCATCATTTTTTATGCTTTCTGAAAGCGCAAAACGGTAGCCGATATCATGACCGGTAAGCTACGGTGGCCAACCGAAAACGGGAAGAAAATTACCGAGAACCATCTCTCTCCCCGCTCCCCATAAGGCTGGGATAACCATCGTACCCTCCGGGAGCTCTGTCCACCCTGGAATAAACGACGATGCAGGCGAAGACGATTATCAAGCGTCGTGGATGGATAATCATCGCAAAAGCTTTTGCCATCGTAGACTATGGGAATAGTGTGTAAGAGGAATGGAATCGAAGAGATGGATTGGATACAGCCGGGAAGCGAAACAGATGCTGGGCACAAAAGATGTGCTGTTTTCGACGCTGAACGAAGATGCAGAAGTCGATCGCTGCTACTGTTGATGCTACCAAGCATTTTGTTCCTGTTTTTATGCTCTCTCTCTCTCTCTCTTCCATATCTTCCTGCTACTCACCTTTCACACCCCGTTATACACCCCTGATCGTTACGAGGGCATAATGATTCATGCTGCGAACATGAGGCTCGTTGGATTGGCTCGTCCGTGGTGAAGCCTGCCGAAGAAACGTCTCATTAGTGGTGAAGCGAGCATGAAATTGAATTCTGCGAACCTATGCGTTCGCAGGATTCGTGAATTCAAAAAACCATATCGACAGCTCGAAAGATGAGCTCCAGCAGACACGAAGACAGTCTGCAGCAGCCTTTGTAGGATGTGCTAAGGGAATCCATTCGAGAACTGGAAGAAAATCACACAATATCTGCTTTCATCACGCACATTGAAGCTTCAATCACTGAGGAACAGAATCCAATAATAACCCAGAACAGATGCTATAGATATTATACAGGTTTCTGTGGGGCATAGATTGAATGCAAAATTTGGAACGGACAATATTGGCTTAGGCTCGTTTTCTAGAAGAGCAGACAGTTAGAAGTATGAATTGCCCTTGGATGAGCGTGTTGAAGAAGCACGTGCCGTTGATCAGATTGGATATGATCAGTTGGATCAGAAAATAATATCAATCCAATTGTGCTGAGCAGGTTCAATTTATGATTTTTAAACGACACGGGTTGTAACACTATTAGCAAATTCATTTTATCTCTTTTTGATAATTTTGAATTGTGTGTCCTGCATGTCTCTCGCATCTCCAGTCTCCATTAGTCACTCATCATCGGTTCCCTCCAACCTTTCCAACGTGAATAAACCAACAGCAATAATGGAGGAATGTGTCATGCGGGAAACAGGTTCTCTAGTCTACGGTGCTTTGGTCTCTTTAAACTAAAAGAACCCATAAGGTGTGACTCATGCGCAAAGTGCAAACAGACGCATCGGTGGGAAAATTATGAAAGCAAAGCAGGGAACGAGAGAAGAAGCGAAAAAAAAAAAAAAGAACACACAAAATGTTAATCCCACTCCAGGTTAGTGAGGTAGGTTAGTGACCACACAGTGCAGAGTGTGTGTATGTGGATCCTCTATCTGTTGGTGCGGGCTGCTATGATGATGGCTAATGTTTCGCATCGCTTACCTTACACTGCAAATTACGGCGCTATTATATGTGCGCATGTTGAGGTAGATCAGTAATTTTGAATAAATAAAGGAGACAATGAGGATGAACATTAATCCCGCGTGTCAATGGAAGGAGCTCACCCGTATCATGGTCATGGTTTGGTATAATTCCGTTTTAGGTTTATTAGCTTGCTCCGTCTTAATAGGGTCCGATGCTAGTGACGATCACGAGTAAACTCGTGATTTCAAATGATCCGTGATTAAAAAACCCAATCGAGTAACAATCTAACGCGGAAATTACGAATCCTTGAACATGGTCCGAGCAGACAGTGTATGTCTCGCACCAAAAACGGTCACCTCCTCAGGGTCGGCAGGACAATCCTTTTAAAGGATCATTAAAAATTATGCCCTTTCTTGGTCGAAGTCAAAGCAAGTGTGCGTTTGCTGTAGATAATAATTAAAGCGAAAACTATCCTTCAGCTCAGCACACTTGTCTCTGCCAGGTCATGCACCTGGGGGAGCCTTTTTTCCTCCGGCAACGGAAGTTCCCCAAAGCGAAAAAACCATCCCCTAGGGGTGTGAAGAGAATTTTCCGAGAACGAAGAAACGATTCTGACCGCACACTTTCGATTATTTAATTACACCACCATCCACCATGGTTGCCATCGCGTGGTTAGGGCGATGCCTTGGTTTTGTTTCAACGCCGGTCCCAAGCCGGTCATTAAATTAACTAAGAAAACGTTTCTTTTCCGTCCTCCGTCCATCTTGGTTCAGTTTTTCTTTTCCTTCCGTTGGTCATAATTGTGCGGTAAATCTTCTTATTTCGCTTTTTTCGCTTGCTTGCTTGCTTGCTTGCTGGCTGGGGTTGGAAAGATGTGCTCCGAATTAAATGTCCGTTTCGCGTGCTTTGACGACTTTCGTTGCGTCGCCAAGTGCATCGACCGGTTGCACAATGGGAGGTTGGGACTGTAGGTGCCAGGCGGATCTTGAGCGGATTTTCTTTCGCTGCCTTTGCACTATGTGCTACTGAATGGAATGAGCAAAATGAGGTAAGGTTAGTGTTTGAGGATGGGAATCGCCTTTTAATATAATTTGCTGTTTGTCAGTCTCGTCTGCCGTGGAAGAGGGTTGTTCAATTTTGAAATGAGCCCCTAACAGAATGTGCTTAAGAAATGTTGAGTAATTTTTGATTCTCTATTCTAGAGGGTTGGTCTTTGGAGAAGAAAAAGAAATCCTTCCAAAGAAGGTAATTTATTATTCCAGCAAGCAAGGTCTGATTTTTTGTAGGGCTTTTTCCAAACCTTCAGTAAGATCTATGACGGGAAATTGATACCAGCAGTTTCACGGGCTCGGTACAAGTTGATGAGTGATGGTTTCGATAGCACCTTGATTTGCCTTACAATGCCCCGAGCACACAATCCTTTGCTCACGGTTCACCCGAAATTGAACGCAATGATGACACGTTTACATCACCTTTAACCCGACGCCCCCCGAGAAGAGCGATACTGAACCATATCAAATTATTTTCTAGATACGGATGTTCTTTCTCTCTCGATCTCTATATCTTTGGAACACTGTTCAGAGCCGTATTGAGTTGCTTACTTGTACAATAATTCATGGACAACAACTCCAAAATAAGGAAGGTACGAGTTACTCCACAAGCACCCAGAGCATCAGTAAAGTATCATCATTATACTTGGGACGCCCTGGGAAAGGAAACAACCAAACAAAAACCTATCGTGCAACTTGCCAAGACCGACACTCTCACACGCATTCGACTAGCATGCTTCCGACGACGACGTCTCCGGTAGCAAGGTAAAGAGGGGGAACGACGACTTGACGCAAAAGGCTCGACAGCACAAAACGACTCGGGCGAAGAAAGCTCATCAAATGCAATCAAGTCTAATGTAATTGTACACCGATTCCATTGCACGGCATGGTTGAGTATCCTTTCTGGATGAAATGGCCGCGAGCAGTGTAACAAAAAAAAACTGTAACATAAAACAAGCA
Organism: Anopheles christyi; assembly: GCA_000349165.1. Taxonomy (NCBI): domain Eukaryota; kingdom Metazoa; phylum Arthropoda; class Insecta; order Diptera; family Culicidae; genus Anopheles; species Anopheles christyi. Next base: position 23,876 of record KB699382.1, on the reverse strand, counting down.
CATCCTCCTCATTTCCATACGGTTCGGATGTTTTTGGAGCATGCGGGTTGAAGACAAATCGATACTTCGGGTTAAAAGGGATCGTATGGCTTCCGCCGGTGGCACTGGAACAGTGATAGGGTTATGTTGTAGGGATAGGCATCAGCTTAACAAGAAACATTTGACGTTTTAAAAGCCTAACTTGCGGCTAGTCGATTGAGGGAAAAAGGTTGATTTCTAGCAAGCAAGAAGTATTCAAGGTTGATTTAAAGAGTACACAAAAATGTTCTGATTTGTGATTTGTGTTTGTTTTCATGCTACAATTTGATTTAATCCTCGATTCGACGGTTTCTTACTCACTCTCTATTTAAAGCAATTTAATTTAGCTACATATTTTAAGATCAACATAAAAGTTTAAAAAGCCTTGGTTTAGAGACGCCTCAGCGCAATTTGTGACCCCTTTTAATTGAGATGATTGTTCTCACAAATCATAAAATTTACTTTCCATAATTCCTCTTCTATCAGCCCGTTCCAATATCGTAACATAAAACCAACATGCGCTATCAAATTTTCTTGATACGCACACAGCACACAAGCCTTTCCATCAGTCTGCAACCAACAACAGGTACGAACCTGCTGAAACGTGTTACCTTGAGGGCTCGTTGGGCTGGCCGATTCTCGTAAAGCGAAGGTACGAACGAAGGAACATGAAGCATAATCACCTCTCAAAAACGCCCCATCCCCCTCCATAACCACCTCTTAGCACTATAAATGAAGCAGAAATCATAACTCTCGAGAACCTCTTTTGCGTGATCATTTCGACCACGCGCGTACGCAGCACAATTTTCACGACGACAGCGCTTTTGATGCTTCTGCCTAAAGATGCTTATCTCGGTGGTGCATTTTGGATGGATGCCGTTTTTTCTCCACCACCCCGCACATTTCTTCCACGTTAAATCGACACTTCCACGAATGCATTAACGCTTTACTTTGTTATCATTGCTACTGTGTGTACGGGCATCGGAGTAAGGCACACACAGAGCGTACTTTATTTTCCCTTTTGATACCCATAAACGCCCTTTCGGGTTTTCTGTACGAAATATGTTTCCATTGCCGGTGCCTTGTTTGCATTTTTCTTCGCTCGTACTGATCGCCCATCAAACAAACAGTGTGATAGAGAGGAACGACGAGTAAGAGAACGACTGAGCTGAGAAAACATAAAAAAGGCAAACCTCAGCAATGGGTGTAAAGTGAACGATAGTAACATTTTAATTCGTCATTTGAATAAATAAAGACGTGCCCCTCTCGCTTTGCCATATTGGGCTACTAGCCCGAGGGTTGCTACAAACACACACACTAGAATCGCCGATGAAGCGCGAGCATAAAGAGCATAAGCGATACCCGCACCGGGGCGACATGGCAAGATGACGGGTGCAAATGGTCATCAAATCACGGCCCTGGCCAGACCCATTTGGCGCAGGGTTTTAGTGTCGACGTTTTAGTGGGTAAGAGACGTTGCCCTTATTCTCCGCTCATTCCGCTTTCATACAGGTTCTCGCTTACGGCACGGGTCACTTTCTAGGCGAAACCAAGAACAACGGACCCATCAGCAGCTCCATGTTGTTGGGCCACCGGTCGCACCCGTCGGTGTACCGTTAGACTTTAAAATCAATTAAGCTTTTAAGCTGCACACTGTTGTCTACGCATGAACAGTGCCCGTGCATTAGCGTACACGTGCTGTTGGCGTCTTGCTGCTGCTGCTGCGTGGAGAGGGGGGGGGAGGGGGGGTTGGTTGGGTTGAAGGAGGGTTTCCTTTAGACACCCCGGTGATGCTTTATCTTGACGAATCCATCGGATGGGTTCGTTGCATCGGCTGGTACTCATGGAGGGGAGGGACGCTTGGAGACGAAAAGCTACCAAACACGTGTTACGCATTTAAGTGAATTCTGTAACCTTTTCGGATTGGGTTGAAGAACTGCAATGGAAGTCGGAGTGTGGATAAAACGGAGAAAGAACAGCAAACGAGGGTGGTTTTCCACGCTCGTGCAAGGTTTGCCAATTCCGGGAAGAATAAAGTTTAATGAACTGTCCATAGAAGGAGCTCTTAGTGGCGGCAGCAACCAGGAGGGTTTGTTACATAATCGTGATTTTGAATTTGTTCCTTTTGATTCTCTCCCTTAGTTCCTGTCTCTTTGCTGTTGTGGTTTGTGATTTATGCTTTTCAAATGGAACCTTTTGATGCTTTATTTTAATTACCAATCACTGAAGACATCATTTCGCTTTGGAGATCTATAGCAAAGCTCTTTGTTTTCAATTCAGACTTTTTCTGCTGCTCGCGTGCAGACAACTCGCCTGATAAATAATTTACCTCGCAATAAAACATCCTATTATTAATCTTCACAAAACGAACGACAATCTTGCGACATGTGGCAACGGATCAGACTTTCTTTCCGCCGCAATTAAGTAACACATATTATCCAACGCAAGCCCAACGACCTCCCGATCTTCTTGGGCCGTCGTCGCAAGATAATCTCCTTTGCTCGTACGTAGTCACGTTAGGGTCCCCAGATGGCAGATGCTCCCCCGTACTCGAAACCATTATCATTAAACGAGACGAGCAAATTGCATCCCAAGAACACAGACACAAACCATTGCTGCTCTGCTCACATGCACCGCCGTGGACAGCAGCGCTATCATTGCAGCGCTGCCTGCTTTTTAAGGCTTGCCCGTTTGAATTTGCTTGCTGCTAGCACCCCACCCGGACGATAACTATGTTTTAATAAGCGATATAACAATAAAGTGAAAACGTTATAAACGATTTATGTTTCGCAAAAAGGCACGGGCAGAGCATTCGGGCAGAGGTAGACGGGTAACGGGTGGGCAGTAATCGTCGCTATTTGGTTGTCGTTTTGCATGATGTACCAGCAGCACGAATCAACCCACAGATCAAAGACCGGTATGTAAACAGGGATGTTAAAACACTCCTTCTACATGCATCTGCAACGCAAGTCACAAGACCGCAGGCTACAAGTGCAACAGTCAACAACAACCCATACAACACTACCAACGCAAATAAATAAAAAGGCAAAGGTTTGCTGTGGAGTTTGAATTTTTTTTTTGGTGGGCTCGTGCCTCCCATGTCCGTATTATGGGTGGACGTGCGCAACACTCGAACCATTTCCGCTCGTTGTGCAGCCGTTTGTTCTAAATCTCGGTTCGCTGGTGTGCCCTTCGAGAATTGTGCCACGTTGCGCGCCAGCGTACAAATTATTATTATATCTGTGTCAAACACACGTATTACAATTATAATAAAAACTGGTACACCACCCTACCAAACACCCCTCTCGCTAATAATTCACTCTGCTCGAAACGAGAAGGAAGAGGACGGTTATGCTTCCCATTTACCCCGTGCCAAATATGCACAGAGACGTAAACAGAGAAAAACGGAACGACTAGAAACTGTGTGGCTGTGCTTTGCGCAGTTCTATTCTTTTCGTCGTTCTTGTTTTACAGGATAATATAGTGTACGGCGGTTAGTGTATGTGCTGTAACAATTGTGGTGAAGTCGCTCGAGGCTTTTTTTTTTCTTTTATTTATGTTGCTGTGGCGTAATCATTTATTAATAATCTTTTCGCCACCTCGCAAGCTGTGGTGTTGATAGTTTCTCTTCTCTATTTTTAATGCCCCGTGTGCTTCATTGGAGTTGAGGTTTGCTGTGAATGTTCTATTCTAAAACATGCGGTGTGTCTTGTTCTGTTTTCTAAAGAGAATTTCGTTATTCAATTCTCAATTACAATTCAACTCTTCACATCACTTAATTAAACTTTCACACTTCTCACAAAGAAATAGAAGACTTACAGCCCCTTCAAGACTTCAATTTAAATTACACAAATATTCTTCCATGGTTGAAAAAGGGCAGATGAATCAATTTTATTCAGCCTCATGGACGCCGCGACGAATCCGCTCACCTTCATTGACAGGTGATGTGTATTATTTGGTGGTGCGAGCAGGAAAACTCGCTGGAAAATGACACGAAACGAGCGAAACGAATACAACAACAACAAAAACAAGACAAAACAGAACGAAACGTTAAGAACGGCATCGTCTTTTAGCACGTTGTTGGGATGCTGTTATTAGGTTTGGGAAAAGGTAATCGTTCGCTCGTTTCTCTTCCCGCGGCACGCAATGTCAGTGAACTTTGGCACGTACCAAACGACAAACCCCAACGACAACTTCGTGTCATTGCAGCCGTTAGAAGAGTGTGTGGATGTGGGGCGTGAAATAATACGGGGATAATTTTTCATTTCCTGTCCCGGTGATGTTCCATTTTGACTTTGGTTAGATTTGGTGAGTTCTATTTTACCCGTTCTATAAAACATTGGGTGGCGCGTTTGATGGATTTGCATGCTTTTGTTTTGGAGTGACCTAACTGCGCTTTGTAGAGGTAAAACATTAACCCTTTTACCTTGTATGAGTGACTGCAAAAGAGAGTGAGAGAACAACAACAAAAAAGCGTCACATAAAACCTTAACTTAGCATCGCTTTGTACTAACACTGTGCTGTAACAGTCAACGGTGGCATCATCGTGCTAAGGAGGGAGGAACATGTCCGTGACATTTGAAATCATACCACTAGCGAGTCACTTAAAAAAACACACAAAAAGACTAGAACAAGCGCACCGGTGCATCGTGATGCATTCGAAGGATGCTTCCTTCACGTGTTGCATCCATCGTTTAGCACTTGAAACCATCATCCGATTGTGGGGACACTTTTTTTTCGTTGAAGCTACCGACTTCCATCTGGTTTCCTTTTCGTTTCGGGAAAAAGGAAGATCGAGAAAAAAACACCCCCCCGAGAAGTTACAACATTCCTTGCACGATCAATTTAATCCATCCTGCATATGGCACCTGGTGCAATAGAGGGAGATGCATCGTGCATCGTAGGGACTAAGTGTTTGCGTTCATTCAGAGGTGATTTTGCAAACAGCAGCGAAACACTATTTCCAGATGCTGGTGCAGTACAGCAGGAAGCTTCCCCCACAAGATGCTGCACATTTTATTTGTGAACCGCGAAAACATCGCGTAATAGGATGTATTTTTCTATTTTTGCTGTAGTCTTTTTGGGTAAGCGAATGCAAAAGGGCCCCCTGCCGAGTTGATTCTCACTTGAGTAGAGCGCTGGAATTGTACCATGGTACCCGGATGGGGCAAGGATACAGCGAGGTAATATGGTGGTGTGATTCTCCCCCGTTGTCGACGCTATTTCTGGCAAACGCCAATCTACCGGATACAATCTGCATCATCATCCTTTCCCTATTTTCCGTATGGTTCCAAGTGTGCATTCTCGTAGTGCAAGCGCTTCCCATTCCTGTTCCCAACAGCAGAAAGGGCTGTGATGTGTTGTTTTTCTTCGGTTGAATTTAATTTACTGTGACAAAATTGCAAATAGCACACCAACCAGCAACAGCAGCTACAGCAGGGGGGAATGAGGGTGTGCATGAAGGTGGGTGGGTTTGATTTACGATCGTGCGAGGAATGAAGAATGGAGAACCAGCCAGGAGGGGATGTGGGCAGCTAGTGACTTCATTGGGAGGGCCGTCAAGAACCGTTTCAACTGCAGCAGTAACAGCGAACAGCAAAAGGCATAAAACAAGCTCGTACAGAGTTCGGCCCGGGCTCGGGTTAGCTGCAGTTAACCCTTGCCACCTTTTGGGGTGTGCGAGGGTTAATTAAACCGTAACCGAGGTGGAGAAGGGGCTCACTTCGTTGCTGGGACGAGTTGGCGGGTTTGAAGTAAGGATCGGATGGTGATACTTTTTTGTGTGTAATGTTTCACTTTCTTAAAGGTTGTGGAAGCTCACAAGGTTTTTTTTTGCGCTGTTCGGAAGGTGACATAGAACACGCCGTCCCTAGCCAGGGCAAAATAGAGAGTTCCAACTAAGGCGGGGCTGCGTATGGAATGCGTAAAACCATAGATAATAAATCACCCAAAGTCAAAGGGAAGCGATGAGACGGTAGCGATACCGTTTTTCAATGCGAATCCGTTGTTGCTGCCATTATTAGCCACTGTGCAGCATGTGATCATGCACTGGCGGGTGAGTGTGCATCCCATTAGGGTGCGCTGAATGTGGATACTTAGGGGACCCTTTTCGCAACGTCTTCAAACGCCCTTTTGCCTGGTACTCGAGCAGCTCGTCTTCCTTATTGCTTTAAAATAATGTAACAAACTCCAGTTCCATCTTTCCCGATGTCACACGTTACATTCCAGCTGCACTCTGCAGCAGTGCAACGATTCCTCCAACCCAACGCCCCCTTTCAGGTTTGCACTTTCCATCGCAGCACTGCACATGAATGGTGTTTGTTGCATCGAAAAGCGGGCGGTGGGATGGTGAGTGATTAAAAATAAATGTGTGTTTTATGCGTTTTTCGTCGTTCTTTGTTTTGTGGCTAGCCGTGGAAAGGCGATGCATGCGTTGCTCTAGGATAGGGCTGTGTTAGAGTTGGCGGTGCATGGGTTGTTTGTGTGCTTGCAGTTTTGTGTAGTATGCGGGTGCTAGCAGACGATGTGCAACGGATATATTGATTGCTTGTGGCGATAGTGAGGGTTTGTGAAGTTGTTTTCGATGGCTTGTTCTTTGTATAGTTAAGATGAAAAATAGGCAAAGCAACTGTTTTGTAAGTACATTTTCTGTCAATACAACAATGTCCTTATTCCTTTGATGATTTTCAATGAAATAAAAAACAACATATTAAGATCGTAACGTGCTATAGTACCGACGAAAAGACGGATCTCATCATACGATCTGGTTTCCTATGACATCCTACCACCTGAAACGCATGCTAGCCTCCCTTAGTACGCCAATCTCGTTAAGCAACGCGCAACAGATTAAGCCAACGCGTGCAAGTGCTCCGCTTGCAAGTTAGCCCGGCTTCTTTCCCCTCCTTTGAAAACTCTCCCCCGTAAAACGGTACACCCCTCGGTGCACGGACGGCGTGAATGCAGTGAAGAAAGAAACACTCGCAACTTGTCACTCGTCGTCATTAATCACTTCGCTTAAGATTGGCACATACACACATACACTCACCCGTTGTGGGGACGGTTTTGCTGGAATGATTTTGTGCGTCCGAAACCGACCGAACCGTTCGTCGGGCATATGTGAGATTGGCTATGAGGTTATTTTTCTACACTTTTATAGCGCCTCTCACATTTGTCTTTGCTCTGCTCCAACGTTCCTTCGGACGTTGTTCCTCGACACAAGGCGACACAGGGACGGCGTGAAGATAATACGGGTCCCTCCCGTGATCCGTGACGGGTGTGGTCTAGTGATGAGGAGGTTTAATCGTCGGTGTACCATCATGAACATCAACAAGACAAGGGAAGGGAAAACGGTCAGGATTTGCTGGATCCTAATAATCGTTCTGGAGGGACAATCCAGTGGACCAGTTTTTCAACAGTCTGTTTAGAAAATTCTCTTTCTAAAGCTCCACAAGCTACACCATATCCTATCTTATGTGCTCTTTGTCTAACTCGCACTCTTCTAACAACCACAACAACGGCTGTGCAAGAAAACCGGGGGAAGGAAGGTGGTCGAAACTGCAGCGTATCGTGCCTTCGTCACCACCCAGCTCCTTTCCAAAGCCCCGGAGCCTAGAAGCTTGAATTCTACGACGCAGTTTCTTGGCTGCCCCACAAGAACACCCCTTCGCAAGAGTCCTCGTGCGCCGTGTCGCGAATATTCCAAGCGCTCTTCTCCACCCCCTTTGCTCCTCCTTCGCCCCCACCGTCCACTGCTGCCAATGCGAACGTGCAATTCTGGTTTTCTCGCGCACACAACGAGCGTCCACATCGCGAGTGTGTGAGTGAGTGTTTGTATGCATTTCATAAATTATTCCCGCTATAAACATATGCTTATTATAGGTCTATTTTGCTGTCTCTCTTTCACTCTCCCTCGCACACTCACATATGCTCTCGTCTCTCGCCTGCTTGAGGACTCGAGGGCTTCGAGGCATCACCGTTTGCAACAGTCCCCCCTTTTTCCCGATATCTGTGCCCCAACTGTGCTTGGTCCGGGTGCAGTTGCAATTGCAGCAGCAGCAGCTTGGCTCTCGGTGTGTGTTTTTTTGTTTGTAACCATCTGATTCGCGTTTCTTTACTCTCGCTAGTGGACCATCGTCAAGGCCTGTTTAACGTCGCGGTTTGCGTTATTGTATTCACTGATTGCACACCCTTGCTTTCCTCCCTGCGATGTATCGCTCCTGCTTGATCGCTAGGTCCCTTTTCCTCATTGCCATCCGCCCCTTTGCGGCTGGAGCAAACGCAAACGAATTGATGTATTAATCGAACGAGATGGGCAACCCCAACCTCCGTGTGTTGTGTGCGTTTTGCCTATGTGTTTATGTTCTTTTAAAGGCGCTTTTTTGTGTTCTTTTCTGATCCTCTCCATGATCACGAATCGATCAAGATGGTTTGTTGTTGAGGAGTGCTCTGTGTGTTCTGTTTTTTTTTTTTTGTCGTGCTTCAATACATCAACAGTTTGTGGTAGCTACTTCTTTTCTTAACGGAACACAATCAAGCTTCAATTTACTGCACCAGGGCGCCCTTCAGTCTAACCCATGTCTCCGTGATGTTTCTTCAGATGGTTAGCAGTAATCGAATTGCTACCAATTTACCACCTTATTTGTAGTACACAGGTTTTCCAACACCAGCGCCCTTTCTCCTGCAAAAAAGGTGTGTTAGAAACCGGGATAGATCATGTAGGAATCACCCGCACTTACGCGGCCCATTACAGTTGAGGCAAAATTAATAGGCACGTGGCGCCCTCTGTATGATGCCCTGCCGTTTCGTAATATGGCCAGCAAATGCCGACCAGCATCTAAACAAAGGTGTCGGTGGTTAGAAGAAATGAATCGTATAATTTGTAACACTGACCGCCAGCTTGATGGGTGTTTATGAGTGTAACGTTGGCGTTTAGGTACGAAGATTGATGGGTTGTCGGGCGATTGAGCTTTCTTTTTTTGCACAGGTTAGTTCTGCACAAACAAATAGCACCGTTTTCGTTCGATCGATCGGTTGTGATGTGATGTACTGATCTGAACAGTGAACAGTGCACCCGTGTCCTATTCTTACCCACCTTTCCTTTTATTGCATAAGGCATGTCGGCCAGAGTTCTGCAGTGTTTGCTGCCGTGTGGCAAACAACACGGTGGCGAAACGCGTAGATGAAATTAGTTTAATTTTTCTCCCTCTCTACTTCTCACTGCACCGTACCACAACGCGGAAGAACACGCCGTGCTGTGTGCGAAAGTGGCGCGTGGTACGCGTTGGTGGACATCCCAGCGTAGTGTTTGTGGATGGAAGGCAAATCACTAGCATTAACTGAGTACCACCGAGTACTATTGCCAGGGAAGTACCGATCGCCTCATTATGTCGGTCGCCTAGCGCATAGTGGGGACGTTTCATGCGTGCCAGAGTTCGTGCGCTGGGTTTCATAATTTCGTCTAATAATATTAATTATCCATCGATTTTCGCCACTGCCAATTGGTCCCCGACGATCTTGTTTTTGCGACTCGATCTGCAAAGATTCGCGGTTGGCACTCGGACACGGAAAAAGGAAAACAAACTTTCTCGCAAGAATTAAACAAGAATTGTGAAGTGTGCTAGCGAAGCGGGAAATCAAAAACCGGTAGCAACACGTACTCCCTCTGCCCTCTTGTCCGGTTAAGTTTTGCAATTAATTAATCGGCTTCTCGCGACTCCCGTGATGGTGGAATAAATTGTACGAGTTCGGTACGGTAGGGTAATCGGTATGCATTATTCATTACATTTTATTCCATTTGCGTACTAGGCTGGGGATTCGGAAATGGTGTTGGCGGGGAGGAGGGGGGGATGTTTGTTTTAAATCCTTACTACAAGTTTACATCACTGTTTGCTCCTTTCTGGGGGAATTAATTCGCTACCATTTTTGTCACGTTTTGCTCGAGAGGCTAGTTGTAGCAAGTGAGGCAAGGGATGTTGCAATCGTTTTGTTCACGATGGGCTTGGAACTATGAAATATTACAAGCAGTTTACGATCTTCATATTAAAAGAGCTGTCGAAATTATTAAATTCGATTAGAATAAGTGCATAAAACTGATGCGTATTTTGTTCAAAATGTTTTTTCTAACTCTTCGACATTTCTAAATAAACAAGAAAATAGAACAGAAAATATTATGCAACTGTTTCCTAGAAAATATATTTAACCACCTACATTTGTTTACTATGTAGAATCATAATTATAACCACTTCTTTGACACCGGTTTCTGCCGATCAGATACGGTTTTCTCGATCTGCGTTGGTTGATTAGAATGAAAAATTAAACCGTGGGCCAATATCGTGATGTCCTCGATGAACTTACTACAACTACTGGAGTCATATTTCAATGCGCACCATAAAAGTGCTGCTCCTACGCTTCAGCAGGACAAGTTTGATCGTTTCCACTTTGCGAGCTCGCATATCCTCCTGCGCAGGCATTTCACACTTGCCCGAGCGTCAAACCGTGTCAAATGGTAAGCTCCCTCGAAGGAAGAGGCCGGCAGTTCTCGAGCTATAAAAAAACTCGTAACCTATAGGAAACATGAACAGAAGCATCGACCCGCTACGGACGAACAGCTTCACCATCGTTTTGTTTGTGCTGCTCGAAACCCGTAGCACGGTCCTGTAACAGGACGCTTGCCTGTCGTCCGTGCTGGAGAATGTAAATGTATGAGAAAATTACACGCGCGTGTATCGTAAAACCGAACCAAAAAAAAAAAACCCGGGGCGACCTAATCTGAGCGTCGCGTACGCAAGACCAGGATCGCGTACGCAACGCAGGACACGCGTGGTGTGCCAACGAACATGAAAAATACAGCTCCTCAATCATCTTCAGTCACGTTTGGCAATCGGCAGTCGAAGCTTCCGTATGTGCATCCACTATGTGATGGGTTTTTGTTTCATGCTCATCCTTTTTTTTCTCCTTTTATGCTTCAACGATTGAAGTATTCCAAAATGGTACGAATGCTAAGGATGGTGAGGTGTAGATAAGAAAGACTACTGGGAGTCCTTGGACTGATTCGGAGCTGTAATACGAGAATGGCTCGGGCATGCCCCGGAGCACTTGAGCTGTTGCACCGTGAGTACTGCTTTTGAGCCGGGACACTGCAAGGATCCTAAAAGTCCCAGCCGTACCCGTTGGAGGACCTGCCACACCAAGTGAAGTGCGTTTTCCGAGTAGTAGTAAATTAGGGGTTCAATGCTCAATACGCTGATCGGTGGAAGATGTGGAACATCTGGCCCAATTTTGAAAAGCACTCCTCAGTGCTGGTGTTTCCTTTAACGCGTTTATCGATTTTTTTTGTGTTGTTTCGGTTCCCTCTGTGCATGTTCGAAAGGATGCTTGTTGGTCCTGTAGGTTCACATATGGTTCACCGTGTATCTTTTGCTTACCCTTGGATAAAGAAAATTACAAAACTGAAGCCTGCCGTATTCACCTGACGGGTTACCAGATCCTTTTGTGCCTGCGAGGATGCTATTGGTGTTTATCGATGGTTGGCGATCCCACGCCTGGAAGGCTCTATCCAATAGTTTGATGAAAAAGAAGCATGGTGAATGGGTTTGATGCTAATCAATTTTTGTTTTCTCTTTCTTTCGTTACAGGTACGTACCATTTTACAGTATATTATGTTTTTTGGACAACGCTATGTAGGATGAAACCTTCGAAAGGATTAAGGCGTTCTTTTGTAATGATTCTATCTTTAATTTTGTTTTGTGCTCATGCACACGGATCATTAAGAAACATTTTCAATCCCTAAAATGTGAGTAAATATACACAAACACATTACAATCTATTCAGGACCGATGAAAAACGGTGTGAATAATAGTGATTCAATAACAAACTGCTCCAAAGTTGCAATTTTGAGTCAGTCGGCAATAAATTAATGCTGCCGTGCTGCAAACATTATGACGAGAAGCTCGTGCCACAAGCACGCTGCAGCGCTACCGCGCTTCCGTAGGCCATTTAGCTAAAGTACACCCTTGTTGGTTAAATTCCATTTGTTTTCCGAGCACCTTCCATTTACTCCTAGACTCGTAGACAGCTCTTGGGCCGGCTTCGTTCTATTGAAAATGCTCAAATATTCAATTAGATCAAAGCTATTGCCCCTCCCCCAGGAGAGGTCTGAAGCGAGCTGATACAGAGTGCCTACACAATGTCAAAAATGGCACAAAAACCCTCACCTTGAAGCCAAATTGTGCATTGGGACACACCCAAGGCATCGTCATGCAGCACGGGTCCGGCACGGGTCATAACGATTTTTAATGCGCATAGAACGATCAGAACGATGCTGGGCAATTGGGTTGCGAAAAGAAGGAGCTACCAGAAGAGGGGAGGTGGGGGGGGGGCGTCTATGGATAAGAAATTGGTTGTTATTGTGGTTACGGGCACTTTGGGGAATTGGTCAATATCGATTATGTCTTTTCGTCCACGCGATTCTAACGATTGCTTGCGTGATTTAAAGGGCCGTACGATGTTGACCTTATGTAGCTAAGTCATTTTGTTCGTCTACTTAAAGGATTATAATATTCATGGGCAAATATAAAAGGGAAATTCATGTCATGCTATGTTTCAAGTAGATCAAATAATTGTCATAATTTTGGTAAAAAGTCCGTAAGTTAATGGTTTTCTTCCTTGAAAACCTTGAAACAGCAGTGAACTCTTTCGTCGACTTCGATGCGTCGGCTGTTATCGTACGCGCCTTGCACAGCTTTGTTGACGGAAGTCATCGTTTGCTGACCGTACGAATTGCAACATATTGCCAAAGGGCTTACTAGCGTGCTCGCTCGGCGTGCAGGGACCAGCATTGATTATTTCTTTGTGCAACTTTATGCAAACCGGCTTCCCCAAAACCGCAAGATCGCCAGCCCAAGATCAGCTGCGGGGAGGCCGATTACGGGACACGGGAGACTGGAGTGTAAAGAGCCTCCACACCACCACGCCACTATCGTAAACAAGAACCTTACTGCACAACAGCACCCCATCGAAACAGCTGGCACCGTGGACACTGGTCACGAACACTCCAAACTGGTGGAGGTGGTGCTTTTGCGCGCCAAATGTACGATGCCCTCTAACGCCTAGATGGAAGGCTTGAAAGACCCACGCCACACGTCACACGCTAAGCGAGTAATCGCTGCTTTGAGATGCTACTACGCAAGGCACCAACCACCTCCAGAGCCTTTTCCTGCCGCCCGGCTGGATGCTGGAGGGACACCTTTCGGAACGGCTGTAAAGGAGCCGGTTTTTGTTCCTTTCCTCTTGTTTTGCTGCTTTACTACTCCTGCTGTTGGCCGTTGTTGTTGCTGTTGTTGATGTAAGGAACTTGTGCGGATCGTATGCGCTTGACTAAAACCAGTTTCCGATCGTCACCACGATCGTTAGAATATCGCGAGAGCGCGCGCGCGCCCGTTCATAGAATATCACGATTCCTTTACTTGTTGCCTCGTACCACTTACACGTCGATAGGGCCAAGAAGAATCGGATATTACAGCTTCCCGTTGCGCCATCTTCAAGGATTATCATGGTGTGGCTGGCAGCACACGCTGTAGCCGATGGGCTGAGGGAATGGAGGTAAGGACTAGGCTGGAGATCCCGTTGCGAGTGGATGCTCAGAATGCGAATGTCGCCTCTGGGGAGGTGCGCGATCGTGCTGTTTACAAAACAAAATCCCTTGTTGATGCTCACCAATCACAAACATTGTAACGATCGGTGTTCGTTTGTTGGAAGCTGGATGCGAAAGGTGGGATTGGGCAGACAACCATGACTATTGGCGACCGAGAAGAAATCGATGTCAAATGGAGGGGTCTCGTAGTTGCACACTGCAAAATAGCACACGACCCGAACCGTGTCGATGTAGGCCAACAGAGGTCTCATCAATAGGGATGTAATTACGCTTTATCATGAGTATCCCTTTATCCAGTGCGACACACATCGTACACAGCAGCATCGCGTGTCGGCTGCCCGAGCAAACCTCATCCAACATGGCAGGTGCTATCAGGATTAATGGTTAAACTCGCAGCACAGGTTGCAGATGCATTGGTTTGATTGGCTCGCAAATTATCAGCTACTCGATGAGTTAATATCGCCCGATGATCGTTTCCACTACTTAGCAGGCGTCGTCCCTTCGCGTTTTGCAATAAACTCATCCGTCAGTTACGATGTTTGCATAATTACTGCTCGGACCCTTGAGGGTAATGTGTTGTGTTTTGCGTGTGTAGTAAAGTAGCAGAGCTCATAAAATGTCTGTGAAATGGCACTTTAGAGTAACAGGAGCTTGGTTCTTAGTTAGCTTGTTTATTGGAAGGTTATAAATGGGATGTTTTATGATAAAGCAGCACAATCGAATGAAGATGTATACTTTCCTTATAAACAGAAACCACAGGTTGGAAAAGTGTTGGGAAAATAAAGTTTTAGGAGGTGCAAGATGTATTGAATCCAGCTCGTCTAACCAATTCTCCGTCCATTTCACATATCGGTCACAACAAAACCATCATCTATGTGCTGAGTTCTTCTCGCACGTTCTATCCCACAATAAAAACAAACCCCTTCGCTAGCTCGTTGTAGCTACCATGTCCCCATCTTCAGTTGTTCTTCAAAGTCGATCGTAGCTAACATCGTTGCCGTCTTCCTCACTCGGCCAGCGAGAATCGTGCCCGGGGGCAAGTGTTTGTGATTATAATAATAAAATATTTACACTTGTTTCTTCTATCCCCACCCTCCAACCCTTTTGCGCGACCGATTGCATAACATCAGCACTTGCACAAGCCGCGCGCAAACATCGCAGCCGGCCGAACGATAATGGAGACTGCAACGATGGCTTGAGCGCGAACCATAAATTAACCATCCATTTCAATTGGGACCTCATGGGTTTGGCAAGGGGTGGAAACTTGTGGGGGGGTGGGAAGGGTGTTGAGGAAAATGACTGCACATTAGAACGAGCTTGTGCGAGGAGGTGTCGCTAGATGCGGTGCCACACATGCTAATGCACATGCGCAGTCTGCAAGATCGACACATCCTCGACTCTTTCCTCCACTCTTTGCGCATGGTGCACTTGTGCTTCGTTTCTTGTTTTTCTACTGCTTCAACTAAAGCAACTCTCTTGTCCTGTGTCCTCTCCCTCTACCCCTCGACAGTGCAACTGTTTGCTCTCCAAATCTCTCTGAAGTTTCGAACCACGCGCGCAACGATCCCCGCGAATGCATCGACGATGGTTTCCGTAAACAAATCGCACCCCCACTCCGTCCCATAGGCCCGTCTGTATACACCGATACGAACGGCATGCGATACGATCGTACGATGCGTACTGACCCCGGCTTGCATACGCAATGGCTTGTACACCCATATCTTGGTAGCCTAAGCGGAGTTGAAGCTATTTTCAGAGCGCGCTTGAACTTCAAACTAACACGCATTGAAGAGTTCCGCGAAAGAATATGGTTGGGCGATGGCGCTTATCGTGTTTCATGATAGTTTTTTTTTTGTTGTTGTTTCGTTTGTTTGTGCCGCTTATCGGGTTAGGACCACACCTAATCATGGGCGGCCCTTTTTTTCTTGGGCTCGAGGCAATAAAAGGGTTAACGTCGGTTCATGAACTTTAACGATGATGATTCCAAGCGATTGTTCAGTATGATTTGAAATTTAAACCTTTGATCGATGTTGTTTGTAGAACTAGAAGGATTGTTGATTTGTTATGGATGATTATTAACAATTAAATTATTTTATTGATATCTATCTTAAGTAACGCTTTCGATCAGCTGAGCTAATTGCAAATTGTAATTAAAACTACCGACAAATGGCAATAGTATACAGAACTACTAGCACTAGCATGAATTATGCATGCGTTTAGTGAATATAACATTCATATGTGCGATCGTAGCATTCATTCTGCAGATACTCCGAGGCAAACTTTAACCTTTTATTTATGACTGATTATTCCACACTCATCATGATCCACTTTGCGCCTGTGCCTGCGTACTGTATGTTTTTCCTCTCCATCTCGCGACCAACACTTGCCAACCAGCCAACACTCTAACCGGGGCACTATAATTTTTCCGATCATTAGGCTAACCTTGACAATAGCAAACAATTCTAGTATGTATGACTGTTTTTTCCCCCTTGGTGGGTTCAATTTTCCTATGCTTTTATCGGGCTTCAGTGGCGCACCAATAATGTACTCACCATAGTGTAATCATTCCGGTCTCTCCTGATCACTCACGTATCGATCGATTCATCTCCTTGCCCTTTTCTGCACCTTGTCTGTCTGACTGTCGTACCAAGAACGACAACGTCGACGTGCACATATTAATAAAAACTTTATGCTGCAATATTGCTGCCCCATGTCACGGTCGAGCCGCCGCTGCATGGGAGTGGAGTAATTTCGCGACTCGAGTACGAGTGCGAGGCGTGAGCTTTGAAGCTTATGCTCATTGGTTCGCACCAAGTGGACGCACCAACGATCGGTAAGGGCTTGATTTGAAGAGGAACGTGCAAAAAAGCACGACATCTGCACATGGATCCTGCGGGGTCGCTAGCGGGCTGTACATCGCAAGGGCAGTAGAGTTCGAACAAAATGTCTTTAAATAAACATGATATTGCGAACCACTTTGCGAGCTACCGGACTGCTTGGGCAAAGATGATTATCGCTCCGCGGGGCAAAGCAGAAGGGTGGCGCGGGGGGGGGGGAGAAGACGAAAAATGACACTAGATAAATAACAATGAATGCACATATCATTTAATGATCGTTCAAATTGCCCCATCCGATCGGTGCAGCCCGAAGGATGCCGTCTGATGCCGTGCGATGAGTTGCAGATTAATGCGAGGAGCAACCCTCGCGCTTAAGTGCGCCAAGAAGCTACTGCACAGGACGGGAAATAGTGTGGTTTTGTTGGACACACACAAAAAAAAACCTTCATCCATGACCACACGTTGGTGTTCTGTTGAGAAGCATGAAAATAACTACAAGCCAGGCCACGTGTAGATGGTTTATTTATTATGAGAGGGTTTTTTCCCCTCTGCTGTGTCAAACAGTTCGATCGGCTACAATTGGTGGTGGTAAAGTAGCTCTTAAGAAAAGGTGCCCAGCTTCTGAATCGAGTCCACTCTTTTGACACTTTGATGAATTAAAAAGTATCCCTCCACTTGCGGACGACCGGTTTTAATGGTAGCATTTGCGGCTGGCTAGCCGTCGGAGCATCTTAGGCAGCGAAAAACTAATGGCAAATGGATTGCAATGACAAAAAAAACACAGCCATCACCTAGAACTAACTGAAACGGGGTTGACATGTTGGGGAGCTCGCTCATGCTCGACCACAGGTTTGCAGCTCGTTTAAACTGCGACGGCGCGCGTTGGGCTTTAATGATAATGTGTCAACAGCATACGGAACAAGCCGGTGTTCACGTGTGTAGTGGAACAATTAAATGCATCTGTGACCGTCAAGAGGTCCCACTGCTCGAGTGACATTGGTACTGATGCAGTGTACTACCGCCACCAGCAGTAACGTTAAGCATAGATATAGATGAGTGCTTTTTATTTGTGGTTTTAATTGTGTTAAACACCACCCGATCCATTCAATGTGCGATGCTCGTCGACATGTTTTCTACATTGGAAGGTCGGTTAAGGCTCATCGTTCGCTACTTTTTTAAGTAGTATTGTAGGTTGATGCCTTTGAAAACGTGAGGAATAAATGGCTTTCAAAACGGTCTAGTAAAATTGAAATGTCTTCTGAAGATAATATCGATAGTAAAGTAAGGACTTGCTTTAGATTTAATATTCAATTGCAAAAGTGAACTTGAAGTGAACTTCAGTAGAAAACATGATTATATATGACTTTTTAAAATTTGAGTTTACTAAAGACCTTCCAAACCCTTCTTACGTGAGAATTGCATCTTTCACTTCAATTAAACGCGAAGCACTCATGTTGATTGGAAACTGCATCGTGACAATCAACGAAACGCAAAAGTGTGTAAACGTCTCCAATCATGTGCCTCAAACGAGCGATGAAATAGAAAAACAGTATACCACAAACAACTCCGACGACGTTTAGCGATTATAATCACAAATGATGTAGCGATGCACCGATGCGTTCGAGGTTGCAAGACGCTAAACGCAACATAAACGCAGCGCGCCAGCATAAAATCATAGACCGCTAACGTCAACCTTCGCGGTCGAGATTTGATGCATTAAATGCATCGCACTGCAACAGAAGAAGCTAGAAGATAATGTGATCCTTGGTGTTATTGCGTGGAAGTAAGGGGAGGATAGATACATGTAGGTATCATAAAGGAGAAGGTAAAAAAAACCTCTAACGCACATTACTAACCGATCACAAATTACCGACAAATACGTGCACTATTTGTGGTCCCCCGTCCGCCAACACATTCGTTGGCTATAGCTTAGCCTACTTTGGCACAAAGCACACTACACAGCGCCGAGCAACACGTACGTGCGCGCGCAAGAGTAGCCCAGGAAATAGCCCAGCTTCTCCAGTATCGCGTGGTGCCGGTATACGCTGCTAACCTTGAAGCTTGTTGCCTGATTGCATAAGCCCGATCGTACAGCGGAGCAGCCCGATCAAGCGACAAGACAAGACGGTGTGTCCCGTATGCCACTGTGCTCGGTGCATCGGGTGCAGTTGGATTCATTAGACGCGCAGGCTCTAACGTGCCCCAAGTCCGTCCGTCCGTCCCATCGACTTTATTTACCACTGCCGTTCCATCCCACTACCCCGTTCAAACTCAAAGTCTCGCGTCTCTCGGCATCCTTTGCACCGTCCGCTTGATCCACACGCTAACCTTTGCTCCGTCGCTCGCCCTTCCCACCGCACAGCTGCATCTTCTCCCCGCGGCATCGTTTTACCAATATGCCCCACCGGTAGAGGGGAGATTTGCAGTAAATGAATTATTCTAAGTGCACATGTGCAATTATTCACCGCTCGACGTTCTATTCACCGATCAATTGTTGCCCATCACAGTTGTCTTCAGTACACTTCACACTCCTTTCCCCCACGTTCACTTTGGGCCTTTGCCCTGCCCAACCGATTTCAGCACGAAAGGCTCTGGCACAGCTTTGGTCGAAGAAAAAACGCGCCTGATGCAACGACTTCGAAGCTAATAATAACGACAACAATGGTGTTAAAAAGCCACGACATAAAAGCGAACTAATATGCAAATTTTGCTGCCGGTGGGATATGCACTTTGCTGAGGAAGGGTGATGCAAATGTTTTGATGGCGATTTCGTATGCACTCCCGTATTTTGATGTGCGAGCAGATATCAGAGTGTAGGCTGATTGTGATTAAATGTAGAGAGGGCAAAAAACATCTGAAAGAGATTTGTTTAACTTTTTAGTTTTATTCTCAAAAGCAAATACAATTCCTAATTTATCTTAATGAATAAATGCAGACGAATAGACAGATTAGTCAGAAATACCTATCCTAGAAAACATCTCTTAACCTTCACAACTGCAGATGCGTTGAACCGGAAGGGAGCTAGATATTCATCGAGAAAAACCAATGACAAACGATGCAAAAACGACGGCTTTTCCTTCCCGGAAACAAAAGTAAAATCTCCGGTCCGATAATCAAAAGCAGCAATTAAAGACAGGAAACCATCTCGTTCTGCATACGATTGTTTTCAAATGTATTCTTCCGATGATATGCTTATTTCGAGCGTGTTTAGAATTTGCATTCACTGCAATTTGAATGCATCTGTACAGTGGCACTTTTTACTCTTTAGTTTTGTTGCCCTTTGCCAAGGCTTCTCCAATAGATCATGATTTAATCATCATAGGTCCTCATCGTGCTTACAGATTGCCACAGTGCACTAGCCGCACGTCGTAATTGGCCCTAATTTGTCCACCGCATGTCTAGCAGTGCATTGTAGACCCCGGAGCCCTCGCCATGCCAAAAAGGTTTCACACTCCATGCGAAAGGATGTGTCCCCATCTGGCATGGCAGCAAGATGGGCATTTCACTCTTCATATCCCCCTTTGGCAACGGTTGTAAATCGTTTGCAAAAGTTAATCCAATCAACGTTCATTTAGCCGATCTGTGATGCAGTAACAGTTTGCTTTCGGGAAACGTGGCCTATTTTTCCTTCCCTCTCTTGAGCAGCACTTTACGTTAAGGGGGAAAGGAAAAATTGGCTCCCTGTCTGTGTGTGTGTGTGTTGTGTGAAGAGGGAAGGAAAGTTGGCAATTAGTCAATTAAATGCGCGTGAACCTCCGGCAGCAGCCAGAGGGCGTAAAATCAACAAATGCAACGCAAACGCACCAAGTGCAAGTGGTGAAGTTCACAACATTTGATCACGGACAGTTTGGACAAATCCGGGGAAGAATCCAGGAAGGCAAGGAGTGCACTATTTAATGAATGAGTGCGCATGCAATTGAACTACGGCACTACGGTTAGTAGGAGTAGCAGTCACATTACGTACGACGTCATCACATCGGGCTGCTGCTGCTGTTGTTTGGATCTGCGGCAAAAAAAAAGACGTCCTGCCTCAATTAGTGTCTTCTACCAAGGACATCGATTGACGGGTTTCCAGCTGTGTGTGTGTGCCTTTCTTAATGACGATCGCTAACGTGATTACTAATGATTTCGTGCGCAAATGAAGTAGTCGTTCGCCCTGTTTGATGTCCCGTGCCAGAGTAGGATGAGTGACAAGGCGTGCTAGAACGGTGTGATTGATCGTGTTAGAGATTTGCACCGCAATGTGCAGTAATCGATCATAAGCTACGTTGTAAATGTTTGTTTGTATTGTTTTCCCTTTCGGTTGCGTGAAATCGTAATTATTAAATAAAAGACTAGTATACATTCCATGTACAATTAAATTATAAGCATTATTCAAAACGATCATCAGCATCCTCATCGCCCGTAAGATGACTCACGAAATACAGCCGGTGGTAGCTCGAAAAAAAAAACACAAACAAAGCATTCCAGCACTCCAACCACTGGGCGTCCAAAGATTAGTCACCATTAAATATTTTAACTATTACGTTCGCGGAATTAGTTCCAGCGTTTGGGGCGGTTTCCTTGCTGAATTCCTTGCCAAACAATTATCTTGTCCTTTTGTACCCTTTTTCTAATGCAGCTGGCTGTTTCGCGAGACAAAGCATGAGTATCTAATACGATTTCTTCGTTATTCCTTTCCTAACGCTACGAAGAAAACATTAAACATGAGTCCAATTTTCGAGAAAAAGATACCCTTGGGGAATGTTTTGATTTGGCATGGAAACGATTTTCGTTTAACTTTTAAAGACAAGCCAAGACAGGTTACCAATAAAAGGGGCATAAAGATGGCTAAACTCATCCTTCGTCGTTTTCAGCGAATATGATGCAATGCGGGATCATTTTCATCAGAACACAATCTGGTTCACCGTCTGGTACGCCTCCGGAAAGCTTTCGCAATAGTTCGCGACGAGTCCCTTTTGGGACGATGGGCAACCACGATAATAGCGCGTCTGGCAATATAAAACTTGGTGCGGTAGTTAGCAAAAATCGCGAACAAAGACCTTCCTGGAAACTGTGCTGGATAGAGCTCAGAAGATTTGAGGCATCGCATGAAAGATACTTTTTTCAAAACTATTCCTTTTGAACCACGGACTGATTTATTGATTCTTAAATATGATTCATATGCAGGGCTCTTCAATGTCGATTGCAAAATTGTATTTTGAAGCTATACAATAATTCCATACACTGTCTTTCATTTACACACGTTTTAATGGATCTCGAATCGAAGGAAACAAGGTGGAAACATTCGTTCTGCTCATGCAGAATCCGTCCCGTTTGACCTTCCAACAAGAGCTTGTACTCGTCTGCCAAATTGCCAAAAATAATAATAAAACATCATATTGAATTGCACCATGCAAAACAGTTTGGAAACTGTTAGCTCATTAACTGTTCCACCGTGCCACTCTTGAGATGAGCTGCGCTTTTCCAATTATTGTTATAATTTTCTTCACCAAAACAGCATAAGCGTCTCGACGAGATACACCCCAAAGAAAACACGGGAAGACACGAATGATTTTGATGGTCAGTAATAACAAAGATTATTGCACCGGTCATTACCATTTCGGTATTGCTATCCCTGCCCGTTCGTGATGAATCTCCAAAGCCGTTCCTGCAGGTTGTAACCAGCACTCGCCACAACGTGTCTCCTCTGTTCGATGATGTTTGTTTGCGTGTGTGTGTGTGTGTGTGTGTGTTTGTGCCAGAACATGCGATGCGTCTTGCACCGTCCGGGCTCGGTTTTATTGCCTTTTTTACACCCTTTCGTATATTTACGATCGTGGATTAATAACAATAAATAAGCACGACTGAACACAGGACACAAAAAAGAACGAAACACAAAGCATCTTAAGCGAGGAAAACATTCACATGTACACGCATGACCGTAACCGCAAAAAACGAACCCAGAGTATCATTTGCGAACCAAGCTCCAGATCAGTCGCAGAAAAACAAAGCTGAACAGCCTCATTTTAGCTACCGGTTTGGATAGGATGAAGTTTCCTGCCCCAAACGACGAACGATTTCGATGCGCATCAGAACAGAAACCGGGCCAGCTTTCGGGTGCCCGGGGTTGGTTACGATGCCAAATAAATCTTTTCCTCAAAAGCTAAACTCCAGAATTCGGTGCGGTTTTGCCAGTAAGATTACTCTAGTAAGCTTGCCTCCTACCTGATTGGTTGTGGTTTTTTTTTTGCCTTGCGGTTTTGATTCCGTTTTCAAACGGTGGCTATTTTCGGTGCGCCCAGAAGCTGTTACGGTGTGCATTTGATATGCCTCATATTGGGGCGTTGCTTTATTTTGGTTGCTTTTGAATGGTCGTGAAATTGTTAATTCTCTTATGCATTCTCCCAACAAATGTATGTTGTGTTAATGACATCGAACTGTACACAGCTTTAAATCTTTTAAATGTCCAAACCATATCCTCTTGCCCTCTTTCTTTTTTTTTTTTGCTGTGCCAAGGAAAGCAAATGTACGCTGTATTAAATGACCTCCATCAATTGCAGCTCGATAATTTCAATATCTTCGTGTCAGTAATTACACCCTCAAAGATGCATTAATCTCATACAAAAGAGCGCTTATCTTCTGCTGGTGTGCCAAACAATGTTGCAGCGCATCGACAATGGAGCGCAAAATAAAACCCGTAAACGGGTAGGCAAAGGAAAAAAAGCACAATCGTCCAGCAGCAATTCGGTAGCTTCGTAAAACTGCGTAACGATCCCGAAAACGTGTCTTCGCTGACAGATGGGCCAACAACTCATCGCGCTCGGAGTTCGCTTCGAGTCGCACAGGAAACGTGACGGTGCACCAAGCAGCAGGATTAATATTGGCCAGCGTGCTGTTTGCCTGCACCAGATCGCAACAGAAGCACCCTTGGTCGGCGGTCAGCGTGTAATGCACGAAGCTCGGGCTGCAGTAGCCCGTTCTTTTACTTCTTCCCTGTGTTGGGGGCGGGGTTGGGTGGGGGGCTTACCAGAACCTATTCCAACCCCCCGGGTCGATGACTTTGGCATGTTGAACGGTAGTTCAATTCTGTAGTTTGAGCGTTTTCTCTCCTTTAAATGGGATTTAAATCTTCTGGCTTCCCTTCTCGTTTTTTTGCTCCGGGGGTTTTTCTGCTGTTGTTGTTGTGTAGCCCCCGATATGGTTGAGACGTAAATTGGAGGAAAAAGAATTGAGCAACCGATTACGCTTCGGTAGCCAAACCACAAATCCACACACACACACACACAAACACACTCGTGCATATCTCCATATGCTCCAAAGCGCGTAAGTTAAGACGCTGCTGCTGCTGCGATCTGCGTGACTCTCGTCAGTTACTGTGTGGAGTGTGC
>KB699371.1:0-26892 GCA_000349165.1 Anopheles christyi | reverse complement strand
AGTCGCACCTCAGTCTTCCGGACGATCGATACCACCGAGAAAGGAGGATTGCTGCAGCAGGGGATGCTCATTTGATTGATGGAGACACTTTAAGTTCGGCTCGTATATTTTTTCATGTTTTGTTGTTCATTCTTCAACTATGACATTTCTTTCATGGGGTTTCTTACTTTGCATTCTGATGTTTATTTTTTTTTTTTTTTTATAATTAGCTATGTAAGCCATTTCAAACTTTCGAACGGGTAATTTGATTTTCTTATTATGCTGATACGACGGTAGTCGTAAAGCTTTTTCTCTAAAATATGCGTACAGCAAAGAGTGTTGAAATCTCGAAAATGCATTCTTACCACAGTAACGTGGTCGTCCGTAGGTTTCAGAAGCAGAATTATTTCGCTGTAAAGTTGAAGTATGCAAAAAATTAAAACAAACAAAAAGCAAAACAAAACATATAAACTTGAAGTAGTAAAAGCAGTAAACTAAAGTCAACTTCAGCAAGGTTTCAAGAAAAAAACGACGAGAAAAGAGCTTATAACATGAGATAGAAAAAATGTCTCTTTAAAAAAGGTGCAACCCGCATTCAGTTCAATCAGTTATTCATCAACACAAACAAGTTTGGTTCATGTTTATAAACTTTCCCATGTCTTATATTGATTTGTTCCGATTGTCTTACAGCTTTCTCTAAAATATGCAGTTTAAAAAAACACTGAAAGATACCAGAAAAGTACAACACAAATCGAGCACTTGTAATCGAAACAAAGCCACAATTAGCAAGTAAGAAGATTTCATAACAGATATGGTGCAGTTTTATAATATCATACCAATCGACTAATATGTCAAATATAAATGACATACAGTAAAACAAATCATACATAATAAAATCAACAAACACTCTGTCCTAGAAAAGGGAGCAATAATGAAGAAGGACAGTGAACAAAAGTACAACTTTATATCGGTGTAGTGAAAATCAATTCTACTTGTATGTTTACTTTTCGATGAACAGCGTATAGCGCATTTTTTACAGCAGCAGTTTCAGTCCCATGAACATACAGAATAAACCTCCAGAAGAGGTGTTTAAAATTGTATCAATACCCATTTAACTATTTTTTATGTTCTAATTTGCCACCAATGGTTTAATACGTTTTGGCTTTATCAGCGTTATAACTTTATCAACAAAACTGTGCACTAGTAACGCAAACATAGTTCATTACACACAACTGTAATATGTTCAACAGGTTAGCTATAGCGTAGATGTGTAGATTCATAAGATGGTGGTAGATAATTATATACTATACAGATGTTTTACGTTATATGTTTTCAAACCGTTTCCGTACGATTATTGTTTTCGATAAATGTTCTTTACCTATGATCAGCTAGCTAAACCGTTAGCTCCATTTGGCGCGGAATATGAGCCGATTTAAATTACCTCTTCACACAATTATGATTCGTTACATAACACTATTTTTGCAACGGTAATTCTCGTACGTAAACACTATTTAGGAATAAAGATGAGCTGGTTCAAAAACGGTTGCTTTCGTATGTTCTAACAAACATGTGTTCAGATATCACATTTAGCCAAACAATTGTCGCATTGTCTTTCCTTCTTACTAGCGACCAAAAATGCACAATGGTTTTAAGAAAATAGAGTCGTTATGTATTACATTTATTGAAGTGTAACATAGTTGTATACGCTGTAACATCTAAAATATCCCCCTTTCGCACTCCTCGATCCTTCTAATTCTACTCCTTCACGTCCCCTATTCCATCCGGATTGATCGCGAACGTTGCTTCACCCTCGGCCAAACACGGCGAGTCGTAAATTTTACAGATTCTCGATTCTCCTCGACCCTTCCGCATGTACAGCCGTGTGGTTGATGCGTGCGCGATTATGTTCCCACCAATCGGTTTCTTCGGATCAGGGTTAAACATGGCTGCACCGTCAACCTGTGCCACGACCTGGTTCGTGATTAGAACTGCTACGCCAAACTCGTCCGCCAGCCTCAACAGCATGCGCAGAAATTTGGCCAAATGCGTTTGCCGGGCCGCTAGCTCACCCCGTCCACTGTAATCGGTCCGGTACAGACTGGTGGCACTGTCCACAATGATGAGTGCATATCGCGATTCCGCCATCATAGCCGATGCTACCATTAGCAGATGCATCTGATGATCGGTATTGTACGCTCTCGCGTAAGCCACATTGTCTAGCACGTCCGCTCCGACCAGTTTGTAACGTTCGGCAGTAGCCAGAAGACGCTCCGGTCGAAACGTTCCCTCCGTATCGATGTACAAACATTTACCTTCGCCACCGTTCTGGCTCACTGGCAGCTGGCATGTTACGGCCAGTGTATGACAGAGCTGCGTCTTGCCGGTACGAAATTCGCCGAATATTTCCGTAATGCTACCGGTCTCGATGCCACCACCGAGTAATTTGTCCAGCTCTTTCGATCCCGTGGTTAGCTGTATAATTTCCGATCGCTTTTGATGGTATTCGGTGGCCGTTGTAAAGCCCATCGGTACGTGTTTCGTTGCTTCCTGCAGAATTTTGTCCGCCTTCGCCTCCGAAATGCCTTTAATTGCGAGGAGCTGCTTTTTCGGTGCATATGCTACCGCTTCGACCGTGTGAAATCCGGCTTCGGCAAGCTTTTTAATGTCTCCATTGGTGATGCCATTGCCCTGCGAAGAAAACAGTTGGTATAAAACCGTACGTGATCAGTATACATTGGTCCGGTTTTACATACCTCCAGTTTTCCGATCAGCAGTGGACCATAGTCTTCCTCCTCTTCCACTGTCGAAGCCGACTGTAGAGACTTTTCCATTTGAGCCATGATTGAATATTTTCGGCACTCAATTTTATGATCGTTCTATTTGTTATTCCTCGCTTTTGTTTTGACCACGATCAACTGTTCGACGATTTGGCGCACTTTACTACATAGACTTTGACATTTGCTAAACTTGTTTGTACAGGACGCGTACGCAATCAAAAGCCACACGCATTGTACAACATGATGTTTTCATTAAGTATATTGTTGGAGAAAATGCTTTACTCTGGAAAAATTATAATATTTAAAAACGTCTTACAAAACCCAGCCAAGTGGCTCAAACCAACGGCGTACATGTTTTTACGGGTATCAAGCTCTCGTGACAGATACAGTGCCATGGGAAAGCGACTGAAAATGTAAACAAAAGAGATTTTTTCCATTATCCTGATGCATAAACCAATGGAATGGAAAATTTTGTGCTCTTTGGAAAAGTGAATAAATCAAAAATTAATTTTACCAGTTTGCGCAAACTACAAATCACAACTTTTGTATTCATTTCGATGCTTTCTTATAATGTCATCCACGATACCACGGAAGCACGCGTCGTGATGTCATAGTTCCACGCTAAATATATGGCAACACTGTCGCAACCTGTCACCACAGAAAAGAACGACGAAGAAAGACGAAAATATTCGCTTGTGGTTGACGTTTGCGTTTGGGTCGCTTTTTGGCACCAATGGAAAAAGTGTTTGCATCCCATCCGTAAAGTGTATATTTCTTTGTCGCTGGCTGCGAAAACGGTGTTTAGTGCATTGGCATTCGCCACCGGGAAGCTCCCCGCCGCCTTGTCCGCGTTCGAGCTGTTGCATTCCACCGTCCGAACGCTATCCGAGAGTGTGCGCCTATTCGCTGTCGGTGGCCGACGCACAGTTGGAATGTCCCAAGAGGAGCGCCCAGCAATCGCTGCGCCTCCAACCCTACCGCTCCTTGGACCAATGCTGCATTGTATCGGTGATGGTGGCGGTGAAACGGTCGGCGATTCAACCGCAACCCTAGAAGCGGCGGCAGCAGCCGCATCGACAGCATCCGCTATCGCAGGTGTATCCGTTGCACTGACGGAGCCTGCGTCGGATCCCACCATCACGCCACTCGGTCCATCGCCCCCAGCATCGATCGTAAACGGTGCAGCAGGACCCGAAGTAGGCACGGGATTGCCAGACTTCCAGCATTACGATGACAGCGAGGACGATGCGGAGGATCCGTACCATTCACAGTCGATCAGTATCGAGCGAATACGGCAGTATCTGTCCGATAAGCTCGGTTTCTATACTGCTGACGGGTTCGACGATGAGGACGGTTCGGGTGGCGCTGCCCGACGGCGTGTGCTGGAAACAGTCGACATTGATGGTGTGCTAAAGCACTGGAAAAATGGAGGCTTCAAGAAGATCGTCACCATGGTCGGTGCCGGTATATCAACCTGTGAGTTTGTTTTTCATTTCCACTCCCGAAACAATTATTTTATGTTGTTCCTTTTTGTTTTTATGTTTTTTTTTTTTCAGCCGCTGGCATACCGGACTTTCGTTCGCCGGATACGGGACTGTACAACAATTTGATGAAATACAACCTGCCATATCCGCAGGCCATCTTTGAGCTAGAGTATCTCCATCAGAACCCGAAACCGTTCTTTACGTTGGCGAAGGAGCTCTACCCGGGCACATTCAAACCGACACCGTCGCATTACTTCGTTCGGCTGCTCGAGCAGAAAGGGTTGCTGGTGCGCCACTACACGCAGAACATTGACACGCTGGAGCGCATCGCTGGCATTAACGAGGAAAAGATCGTCGAGGCACATGGCACTTTCTACACCAACCACTGTCTCGAATGCAAGACAGCTTACAGTTTGGAATTTGTGAAAGGTAAGATTTAACAATTTAATCTTAATCAATCCAAATATTTATTGATCGTGTAATTTTTTTCATTTCTCTAACAGAGAAAATTTTTGCCGACGAAGTCCCAACCTGCCCATGTGGTGGGGTGATCAAGCCAGACATTGTGTTCTTTGGCGAGGGTCTGCCGGAGCGGTTTCACATGCTGCCTCATCGGGACTTTGCTGAGTGCGATCTGCTGATCATCATGGGCACCTCGCTCACGGTGCAACCATTTGCTTCCCTGGTCGAGTACGTGAACGATGACTGTGTCCGGTTGCTGATCAATCGAGACAAGGTCGGGTGCAGTAGCTTCGGATTCCTGCGCTCAATGATGTTCGGTGAGGGTTTGTGCTTCGATTTGCCTGGCAATCGACGTGACGTTGCCTGGACGGGTAACTGTGACGATGGGTGTTTCTTCTTAGCCGACCAGCTGGGTTGGGGAGTAAGTAGCGATTGTTGACGTCGTGAATTATGACCGACCGTATATTGACTGCTTTTTTCTTTGTAGGACGAGTTGCGAAAATTAGTCGAAACGGAGCACGCAAAGATTAAACCGATTCGACCAATTGCACCGAATCCAACAGTATCGTCCGTCGATGGAACGGATGGAACGGTCGTCGATATGGAACCGTCCCCGATCACGGACATTCACCATCCGCATCAACACTCGATCGTAACCGACGATCACTGCCTGGTGGACGATGCGGAATGTTTGCTACCAGAGGACGAACACTTTAACGATATTGCCGAAGGTCTTTCAGGACAGGCCGGTGTTGGGGTGGAATGTGCCGGTGTTGATGATAATGAGGAAAGTGTCCAAGCAATGGCCACCGATCCGCACCACGACCATGAACCATCTGCGCTAGAGCATCACCATCATCATCATCCCAATCATCATCATCATTCTTCGGAACACAATAGCCATCATCATGCACAGCTGCACCATAATCATGACACCCACCATCATCAACATCATCCCGAGCAGCAGCACGAAAAGATGGACGAACATCATGAGGATGAGGTGGTGATCGGGCAACACCCGAAGACGACGACCATGGAAGATAAAACTTAACTCCAAAAACTATAAAAGCGGGTAAGCACTGGGCCTGCAACAGCTGAATGTCCAACACCCACCCACACACGCAAACAAAGAAAGATGGGACGCGAACAAACGCTTCCACTTTTACAATTTACCACAAAACGACAACGGAGCAAATGATAAGTAAAAACCCATCCCTTCTTACAATTAATTCCATTTTCCGCGATTACGCTATTTATGTCAATCGTATAAATTTACCTTGACTTTGACCGCAAACACTAGAAAATGCTCCCTTTTAAAAACAGCACAACACATACACAAGCTATTTTCTTTTTAATAAAAAAAGAGATTAAAGTTTAAATCACACACACATAGACACAAGAAAATAAATTCAACAACTGTCCTCTTAAAACACTTTGGCGAATGTAATGAATAATAATAGGGTTAAAACGAATAATTAGGGTGAGTCAGATGAGATGAGAGAGATATTTAAGAATTCTTAGCCACCAGAGCTTACCGAAAAGATTATATTTTTTACACATACGCAGATTTCCGTTCGATTCTATTTCGTTAAAATATTTTGCATAACAATCTTCAAGGTTCGTGTTGCGCCTGTCTTATATATGGGTTTACTGTATACATATTATGTTAACAAACAATTCAAAATACTTTTGCTACAGTACAGATCCAACTACAGCAGATTTAAACGGCCAACTTTTAAACAGTTTAAGGTTATAACTGCGATCTACCAAAAGCGTGCCACTGACCACGAAATTCCACCCTTGTCACCGTTACTAGAACGATGATTGGACGCGATCATCAACGACGATGATGCGACTACCACGATCAACCCGTTCCTCCTCTCCGCTTATATTTGTCCGATGGTCCACGCTACCGTCTTATGTTAGATCATGTTCTACCCTTAAATGCGTCCGCGTGTGTACGTGCGTGTGTGTTCAGTGCCCGCTCACTACTGGATTTAAACATTTGAAAAACATCAACACAACCTAATCGACCACAAGTAAGGAAGAACTGGTCGAATAATTTTTAGTGGTGTAAGTAGCATATTTTGATCATTCGAATCCTACAAACAAGAAAGAATACAAGATTATCCTGTATCGATAAGGAATACGCGGGGAAGGTTAGGTGATACGATGGGTTTGATGTTAAAATGGTGATTAGTCTGAGCAGTACAGTTTATACATGGAACGATAATTCAAAACTTATACAACTTCTCTGCGTGCGTCGCTAAGCTTTGAGGAAAGGGTGGAGAAAAAAAAAAAACCGATACACAAGTCAAAAAGATGGTAAAAAATGATAAATCATTTAAACTGTCACACACACACACACACACACACATAAATACATACACAAACACGTGAACGGACGAAATGGTTATAAATATTTAATAGAGAAACAAGAAACATAGCGATTTATTATTTCTTAATGCAGCAACACAAGCAGTCCAATTTATGACGCAACTATTTGTAATGAACCCGGGGCTAATATAAATTCTACGACAAAACTTAACTGTGCAGACAATTCGGTAGATGGTATTTTGCAACACATGATGACAATAACGATCGTGGCAGGACTGTTCCTAATTGTACGCGACATTTCTCTATTGGACGGTTAGTTGTTATCTTGCACTTAAAAATTGCAAATCTATCATGAAAATTTTGGTTTGGGCAGCACTAGTTTTAATGCTTAGTTCTTCCGCATGCATAATTCATCCTTGCTATTCGTGGCTGTCTACCAGAGATGCTGTAAAATTATTATTTCTCTCTAAGAATTGAAACAAATCAATAAGCGGTCGTTCTTAAATGTTTAGGAAACTCCATATTTTTACTGCGTAAATGACGATTAACGACGAACGACGAATAATGCAGCAATACACGTATTCTTAACCGATCGGTAGTCCATTTTACATTAAATAGCACACAAAGATTAGTAGCTTCTTCCGAAGAGTGTGTAAAACTTGGCCGCTCGTCCGCATGCCGGATGTACGCATTTGTCGGCTGCCGGATCAATCTTGGCCGGTTGCTCGAACGGAATGCAGAGCGATTTGGCACCCATTGCTGGTGCGCCCGCCTCTGCCTCGGCATCGTCACGTGCGCTCTCCGCCTTGATCCGATCTTCGCAAGCAATCTCGCCACAGAACGGTGCCATAATGATGTTTTTAGCTTCCAGGAACTGCAAGAACTCGGCCCACTGCTTCGTGACTTTCGTGTGCGCACGTAGATCACTTTCTGCCCGCTCG
Organism: Anopheles christyi; assembly: GCA_000349165.1. Classification (NCBI taxonomy): domain Eukaryota; kingdom Metazoa; phylum Arthropoda; class Insecta; order Diptera; family Culicidae; genus Anopheles; species Anopheles christyi. Next base: position 18,912 of record KB699371.1, on the reverse strand, counting down.
TACATGCTGGCGTGTATGGTTTCGAGCAGCTTGGGCAGTTCCGCCGTCGCCTGACCGCGTTTGATCGTCTGTTTCGCACCGTTGTCGCGGCGCACCGCAACGAACTGGTCGTTCTGCAGATCCTTAAAGCCGAGCTCGATACGCACCGGGACGCCCTTCAGCTCCCAGTGGTTGTACTTCCATCCCGGCGAGTAATTGTCCCGATAGTCCCCTTCGCACCGGATGCCGGTGGATGCGATCGTTCGCTCCAACTCGCGGCAGCTGTCGTACAGTCGGCGCCGCTCGTCATCGGTCGTGGTTGCCGTAATGCCGCACGGTACAATCACCACCTGAATGCATGCAACGCGCGGTGGCAGCACCAGGCCCTGGTTGTCCGCGTGCACCATAATCATGACACCGATGGTGCGCGTCGTTATGCCCCACGAGTTCTGGAACACGTACTCCTTCTCCTTCGTTTCCGGATGCTCGTACACGATATCGAACATGCGCGAAAAGTTTTGACCCAGATGGTGGCTGGTGGCGCCTTGAATCGCACGTCCCGATGCCGAGATGTACGCCTCGACCGTGGTCGTATAGTCACCGCCGGCAAACTTTTCCTTCTCAGTTTTGCGTCCCTTCACCACAGGAATGGCCATCAGATCAGTGTACACCTTTGCGTATAGATCCAGTATCGTTAGTACCTCCTCGTCCGCTTCCGTCTTTGACGCGAACGCTGTGTGACCTTCCTGCCACAGAAACTCGCGGGTGCGTAGGAACGGCTGCGGATGCTTAAACTCCCAGCGCTAGAGGAACGACAAAACAGACATAGATTAATGCATTTACTAATGGTAAATCAACTCCCGTACTTCGTCTCCCGAATCAACTACTCACCACAACATTGTTCCACTGGTTCAGACGGATTGGCAGATCGCGATACGACTGGATCCACTTCGCGTACGCCGGATACATTACCGTCTCGGACGTCGGACGGACGGCAATCGGTTCGGCAAGCTCAGAGTCGCCGCTCTTTGTCACCCAGGCCACTTCCGGTGCAAAGTCAGCAATGTGCGTCTTTTCACGCTCGAGCGCGGCGCGCGAAACAAAGATCGGGAAGTAGCACTCCTTCACACCGAGCTTTGTTATTTCCGCATCGAACCAGTTCCGAATCGCCTTCCAGATGGCAAACGACCAGTGGCGCAAAATGTAACACCCAGACACGTCATAGTACTCGATCATTTCACCCTTGGTAATGACCTGCGAGTACCAGTCGGGTAGGTTGTCTTCCTTCGTGGCTTCGAGTCCGAGACGCGTTTGCTTTTTCGGTCCCGTTCCATCGTCCTTGGCGGGCTTTGGCTCCTGTTTGGGCTTTTGTTCTGGTTTCGGTTTCGACTCTTTCTTCGCTCCACCGGCCGGTTTCGTTTGCTGACGTCCACCGGCAGCAGCACCACCAGATGGTACGTAATCCTTACCAGTTAGCTTCTTGTATTCCGTCTTCAAATCCAGCAGTACTTTAACGGCCGAATCAACGTCGGCCTTTGCAGCTCCGCTACTCTTCAGCGAACGTACCGTATCGCCCTGCTTGGTAATCTTCTCCGCCAGCTCAGTTACATTAGCAGGACACATGTTTTCCTTCTCTTCCTTAACCGGTGCAGTGGTGGTGGTAGCAACCGTCGTACCCGGCTTCCAGTCCTTGCCGGTCAGAGTCTTATAACTTGCCTTCAGTTTCAACAGCTCAGCGACGGCTGAATCGATGGATGCTTTGTCCGCCTTGCTGCTCTTCAGTGCCCGAACCTTCTCGCCCTGAGCGGTGATCTGGGCAAGCAGTTCAGCCTCCCCGCCGGAAGTGGTCATCTGTTTCGTCGATTCCTCTTTCACCACCGGTGGTACACAACCTGGTTTCCACTCCTGGCCACCGGTCGCTTGCTTGTACTGTGCCTTCAGATCGAGTAGTGTTTTGACATGCGCATCAACATCCGCCTTCGGAGCCTTCTTTCCCTTCAGTTCGCGTATCAGATCGCCCTGTGCAATGATCTTCTTGTTGATCGCTTCAGCACATTCACCAGCGTTGCTGCTGTTTGAAGTTTTCAATGCACCCGCGGTAGCCTGAGATGATGCTTGCGTCGAAGACGGTGCTGCCACTACTCCCGGCTTCCAGTCACTTCCCGTAGTCGTCTTGTACTGTGTTTTCAATTCAAGAAGTGTCTTCACCGCTGCGTCTACCTCTGGTTTAGGAGCTTTTTTTGCCTTCAAATCGCGTACCAAATTGCCCTGCTCAACGATCTTTGCATTGAGTTCAGCGGCACCACCTTTTGCTGCGGCTGATGGCTGAGGAGTTGCTGGACCGGCAACGACTGCGCCCGGCTTCCACTCACTTCCCGTAGCCGTTTTGTACTGTGCCTTCAGCTCAAGTAGCGTCTTCACGGCGGTGTCTACCTCTGGTTTAGGGGCCTTTCTCGCCTTCAAATCACGCACCAAGTTTCCTTGCTCAACGATCTTACCGTTTAGCGTATCCGCTTCAGACGAACTCTCTGCGGGTGTTGCAGGAGCAACCACAGCCCCCGGTTTCCAGTCACTGCCCGTTTGCGCCTTGTATTGTGCCTTTAGATCGAGCAGTACTTTCACTGCCGCGTCCACGTCCGCCTTCGATGCTTTGTCCGCTTTGAGCTTCCGTACCTTTTCGCCCTGCTGGGTAATGGATTCGTTCAGATTGGGTGCATCCGAAGCGCCAGCACTACTACCAGTAGTCGGTTTAACAGCAGCCTGTTGTTTCGACTTCTTGCTCTGCACAAAGAATAAAGAGGAAAAAGTACAAAAAAAAAGGTAATTTAATCTCTCGGCTTCATCATAGATGCGCGTTCCAGTTTGACAAGATGTGTGACACCGTGGCAATTCTGCCTAAAATAACACCCTAACCATACCAACCTCTATTACTCGTAGCTAAGGTTTGCTGATAAGATATTAAAAATCACGATCACAACAGCAGTGAATCGCGCCACGCGAGCCAACTCTTCAATGCACAACGTGTCACACGCGCTGAAGCATAATTTTCCTTTTCCACATCTTCAAGCGAAAGTACAGCAACGCAAACAGCACGCAGAAACGAAGACAGCTAGCAATCCCCCCACCCCTCCCATCCTTGCTACAATCATTCGTTTCGCACCACCCTCCACGTGCTTATTATTGGGGCGTTTACTTTGATCGTACATTCGCATCACTTCTGCAGGCCCCACTGTACTCACTACTACTACTACATACATTGACAGCGTTTACAAACCGCTAGGCCATCAGCGTACACATTGGAATGGAACCGTTTCATTCTTTCTACAGCCTCCAACGAACCAAAACAAAGCACGATAAACAGGGCTGATAAAGAAGCAGCGGCATTTAACGGATTTTTTGTTTGTTCTAAGTAAATAAATCATTCAACTCACCTCTCCCGCCGTTTCCTTCTTGGGGACATTTGCCGTCGGAACGGCAGTAACATGACCGTCCGGAATGGCAAACAGAACTATCGGTGTCTCTGCTCCACTAAATTCACTGGCTGACTGGTAAGCTTGATCTACCTTGAAGAATCCGCGGCGCTGCAGCTGAATAATGTCTCCCTTTTTCAATTTCTTCAGCTCCGGATCGCCCAACATTGGCACCTCAGTCTGTAACGAGGGGAACAGGAACCCGTACACGATTAGTAACTGTCTTTATTGCAATGAATTTCCATCCCGATTACCTACCCTCGTTTGATGACCGATGTAGTTCTTGAAGTCTTCGTCCTTCCCCAGCACCGGTTTGCCGATGATATGCTCGAAGTACACGCAGAACGTCGGTGTGTATTGGTTCGTCGGTAGCTCACACAGCCATGTAAGCTTGAGCGTCTTCTTGTAATCCTTGTTGTCCAGATTCGGCGTGGCGTCAATCGATACCGGTACCCCATCTTTGCCCCGGTTTACCTTCTTGATCATCAGATTGCCCCAGTTTATGAACGTGGCATTTTCGCCCTCTTTCAGCTCCTTCGCATCAGCCAAATCGATAAGTACGCGGGGCCCGTAGTGCACCGTTTTCATACCAATTTCGGCGTTCTTCGGATGTACGGCGGCCTGCATCGTACCCGGCTGCACATCGGCCACATCAACCGGCACGCGTGCTTCATTCTCGAGCGCGGTATAGCGGGGCGCTATCGGATCGATTACCTTCTTGTTGAACGCCCATATCTTGTCCCACTCCATAAATACGACCGATTTGCTCGAACCCTGGGCAATGATGAATTCGCGCAAGCCCTCCACCGTCATACCACGTCGCAGGATACCGCGTACAGTGGGGAACCGTGGATCATCCCAACCGTCCACTAGGCCCTCCGCTACAAACCACGTTAGCTTACGCTTCGACAGTACCGTGTTGGTCATGTTTAGACGGCTGTACTCCCAGATGTATGGGCGCCGCAAATTAAGCGCCTCGATGAACCAGTAAAACTGCTCGTCCCGATCATGGTACTCCATCGTGCGCAGAGTGTGCGTTACGTTCTCGATCGCATCCACGATCGGGCAGGCAAAGTCGTACGTCGGGTAGACCTTGTACTGCGTGCCAGTACGTGGATGTGGTTCGTTTTTGCACCTATATATAGTGGGATCGCGCATGCATCCGTTCGGCGAGGACATGTCAATCTTTGCCCGTACGCAACACTTTTGACCTGCTTCCGAACCCTTTACCATTTCCGCCCACATTGCCAAGTTACGTTCCGGGGTATTGCTGCGATTTTTTGATTCTACTCGCTCCTCACGTTCCTTCTTCATCTGCTCCGGTTCTGTGTCGTCCACGTATGCCTTCCCTTCCCTCAGCAGCTGCAGGCAGTAGTCGAGCATCAGATCAAAGTACTGGGAGGTATGCGTAAACAGATCCGGCTTGATTTGCAGCATTTCCAGATCTTCCAAAATCACCTGCTCAAAGTGAACGTTTTCTTTCGCTGGGTTCGTATCGTCAAAGCGCATGATCAGCTTACCCTGGAACGCTTGCTGGTAGTACTGGTTTAGCAAGGCTGCTTTGGCGTGCCCGATGTGCAGATAGCCGGATGCTTCCGGCGGAAACCGTACCACCACCTTGCCCATTTCAGCACCGGGCAGATCGACGAATTTACCCTGCTCCCGCTTACTACCACCACCTTCCACACTCTTGTCCGGGCTCGGTTCCTTCGTCTTTCCCGAGGAGGATGCAGCTGTATTTAGTTCGTCCGCATGCTTTCCCAACGCTTCCTTCGTGCATGATTGAGTGAGGATGAGATTGTACCAGCGCTGAACATGCTGCGGGATGCCGATCTTTTTCAACTGCTCGAACCGTACGTACAGCTCATTAAACACGGCCAAATCGGCAATGGTAAGATGGTTCGCCACGAGAAACGTCAGCGGGCCGAGACATTTGTTCAGGTATTTCAGCTCGTCGGACGGATCCTTTTCCATCGAAAGTGTGTACGTTAGCCAGTGATCGATTTGCGTCCGCTCGATCGGCGTCTCACCGTACAGGCGAAGCCGGGGGGCAACCCTAGCCAGCGCCCGCAGCACATCGTTGTTGGTGATGCAAGAGAGCGTACGAGTGGAGTACGATATAGACGTTTCGTTGCCCCAGCGCACTTCGATCGGATACGCCGAGCGCAGAAGCTCCGCTGCGATGAGTCCACCTGAATCGAAAATTTCATCAGCCCTATATGGTTCACCACAGATGTAACTATTTATACAACTTGCAGCAGACGGGATGGGACTCCGGCACAGATAAGTACGGAAACGGCTGCTGTGATTACTTACCTACGGCCGCGTTTGATTTGGAGCAAACGAACGTTGATACCATCTTCAGAGACTTTCACCAAACTACGCTTATATTTTATGCTTATTCTGCGAAATTATCAATTTAACACCGATGCAAACAGCCGGCGCCTGAAACGTGTTTGCTTTTGAGAAATTTTACCACGAATTGACGTTTGTTAAGAGGCTGACGTTTAAAGCTCATACTTGAGTTCTAAAATGGTTGGCATGTTGCGCGTGTTTGCACAACACAGTTTTATAATACGAAATTCATCCCATATTCCAGTTTTAATAGTTCATTTGTTCTATATTGTATTACAATCTTTAATCATATCGATAAAATTCAAACGTTACAATTAGTTACATGTAGTGTCTCAAGCAGTAAAGTTTGTCTTGCATCAATCTACCAAAATACATCTCCAAACCTTTAGAGTGGTAAAGAAAATCATGAAGTTGTGGGAGAATAAATAATAGGTAAAACATTTCTACTCATCTTCCCGATTGCCATTATTGCCAAACTTTTCCAAATCAAGAATCAGTGTCTGCGACACTAGACACTCGGCAGGATCTGGACAGATGCCGATCAACACATCCGCGTGGCAGTAGAATTCCTCCTTCAACGAAATCACGATCGTTTGCAGGTTGGTAGTCTTTTCCCGAATGTACGATGCCACCTTACCGATGTTCGTATTATCGAGGGCCGCATCGATCTCATCTAATACGAAGAATGGTGCCGGCTGGAAGCTGTGTATAGCGAACAGTAGGGCAAGCGCTGCAATCGTCTTTTCCCCACCGCTAAGATTGCTCATTGGCTGAAATCGTTTTCCAGGCGCCACGCAATTATAGTTAATACCGTCCAGGTAAGGTTCCTCCGGATTGTCCGGTCCCAGGTACGCTTGGGCAGCTTCGTTCCGGGACAGCTGCTTGTAGATGGCGTCGATAGCGTCGGAGATGTGGTTGCAGCAGTTCGTAAACAGTGTACATCGTTCGTTCTTCACCTTTTCGAATGCTGCTTTCGCCTTTTTCGCCTTTTTACGAGCCGCCTCAAACTCTTCATTCGTCGACTGTATCTTCTCTGTCACGCGGTCCAGCTTTTGCATCGCCTTCATGTTCGGTGTTTGAATCTTTTCGAGTGTGTCCAGCTTGGACTGCAGTTCCTTCGCCAGCGAGTCGCCGCTCTTCTTGATCTGGTCCGGATCAGAAAAGTTCTTCAGATGGTGCTCTAGCTTACTGTAGTCGATCTCAATACGGCTTTCTCGCTCATACGCTGACCCATCCGCAGCATAATCACCAACCTGACCACCGCCCCCCTGCCCTCCTTGTCCCTGCTGCTGCCCGATATCATCCATCGAACCATGCAGCAGCGGTATCTCTATAGATTCCATCTTCGCCTGCATCAGTATGGTTTGCCGCTTGCTTTTCATCGATTCTATTCGTGTTTCGATGTTCGCGATGCCCTGGTGGATGGCAGCCAGCTCCTTGGCCAGACCCTGCACATCCCGCCTAGCCTTCGCCATTTCCTCTTCCATCTGATCGACGAGGGTTTTGTGTGCCGCTTTCTCTTGCTTCATTAGCTCTATTTTTTCTTTATCTTTTTCTATTTCCTGGCGTTGGCGTGCTTCAGCCTGTTTGAACGTTTCCAGCGAATCCTCATCGTCTTGTACTGCACGCTCCCAGCGCTGCACATTTTTAGACGTGTCCTTCGACCGCTCAAACTCAAGATTGTTGTTGATCCGATCGATCTGCTGCTCAAACTCGGCACGCTTTTTTGCTCGCTCCTGTTGCAGCACCAGCTCGCGCTCCTCGAACTGGCGAATGTTGGCCACACCGATACGGGAACAAAATTCGGCATACACGTCGTCCTCCACGTTGTTCATGCTTTCTTTAATATCCTGTATCTTCATGTCACGCTGCTGCATTCGTCGCTCGATTTCGCTGATCTTCGGTCCAATCTGATCCAGCTCGCGGGTGAAATCTTCCAATTGCCTATCATATTCGTTAATATTTTTTTTAGACGTCTCCAAATCGTTTAAGCTGTACTTCAAACGATTTTCTAGACCACGAATTTGGCTCTCCACCGTTGTTAGTTCACCCTGGCGACGGGTTTTCTTCATAACTTCCTTCAACTCCTCGGTAATCTTTTCTTTCTGCAGCTTCAGCTGTGCCATATGCTTCTCGTCCCAGCGTTTTGCCTTCCGGGCGAGATCGTGGCTACCACCCGAGATGATGCCCGACTTTTGATAGAACGTACCATCTAGTGCCAACGCGTCATAACGGCTGCGATCGATTTCGTACGCCACCTTCATCGCATCGTCCGGTGTTTCGCAAACCAATGCATTGTTGGTGGCAAACAGCACAGCGGGCTCTATTTCGGGTGGGCTGAATTTCAACACATCGTAAATGAGCTTCACATTACGCGGCTCCTCAATGTTCCTGTGGTGTAAAAAAGGGAATAAATGAAAAATGTGTTTCTATTGAATGAAAAAATAATAATAATTCAAATTCCAACCGCTGATTACGTTTAACATGAAGCTGACATACGTACCAGCATGCAACAAGATATGTAAACTGTTCTCTCTCTCTTTCATTTTCTCGCGCTCACTCGCTCGGTCTAGACTGACGTTATCCGCTGTCATGTTGACATTTTTCCTCGGTGATGACAAAATGAAAAATATTTAGCATAGCCAAAGCGTAACTACACCAAAAAACCAGCGTACAACGTTCAATGAGCGCGATAAAACAATCGGACAGTATTTAATTCGTACCAAAGCGAATAATTTCAACTTCCCCCGACATATTCAATGTGCAAATAGCGTGGTATTGGTGCGATTCCGATTGTTTTTACACGCAGCAAGCCGCCTCATTGGCCATCCTCGCCCACCACACATCAGTGGACGGGCTAAACACAGGATTTGTGCACAGGGAGGCAAAAAAAACAACTGATTTATACGAATTAAGCTTCCTTTCACACCCATGTCCAGAGAACACAGTAGAATGAACAGTGTGCTTCCTCCCTTCGTCACGGCGATCGATATCAACGAAATCGAACAGATAGCCGTAAGTTATGGCCACCGGCAACAACAACATAAGAGCTGCAAATCCCCAGCCTAGGTATTCACCGTAATTCCCGCACTTTCTTTAACCTTTGCAGACCGTGGGAAAAGGTTCTTACGGGACAGTGATCAAAGCAAAATGGAGAAACAAATACGTCGCAGTGAAGTACATGGAGGTGATCTCGGAACAGCCATTTACGGCGGAGGTTAGCCATCTTTCGCGTGTTGCACATCCGAACATAATCGAGCTGTACGGTGCCTGTACGGAGAAGCCACACTTCTGTCTCGTAATGGAATACGCTGACGGTGGGTCCCTTCACAAGGTACTACACTGTAGACCACGGCCGGTGTACACGGCGGCACATGCTATGAGTTGGGCGAGACAATGCGCTGAGGTAAGTACATGTATCTAACTCTATTGCACCAAATTCACGTTTCCGTTCGAATTCTTCTGATCAAAGGGTGTTGCCTATCTGCATGACATGACTCCTCGGCCAATGATTCATCGGGATCTGAAACCACCGAATCTACTACTGGTCAACAATGGCACCGTGCTAAAGATATGCGATTTTGGGACAGTCACGGACAAGTCGACACTAATGACGAACAACAAGGGCAGTGCCGCCTGGATGGCACCGGAAGTGTTTGAGGGTTCTTCCTACACAGAAAAGTGTGACGTGTTCAGCTGGGGCATTATCCTGTGGGAAGTGATAGCACGGGAGCAACCGTTCAAGCACATTGACACATCGTACGCGATCATGTGGCGAGTGCATCAGGGCAGTCGGCCGCCACTGATTGATCACTGTCCTAAACCTATCGAGCAACTGATGATCAGATGCTGGGACAAGGATCCGATCAGCCGACCGTCGATGAACGAGGTGGTGAGTGTGATGAACGAGCTGTGCAAGCTGTTTACGGGCGAAAATGAACCAATCGGTAACGAAATTCTGCCCGAAGATGAGGTACGCACACATGTTTGAACTCAAATTGCCTGTTTGTTAACATTTTTGAGCGGTTTTTTTAAATGACGGCATACATCTTCTTTTTCTATGCAAAACAGGACGATTCGTACGGGATGGCGTATCCGATCGAAAGCAATGTGTCCGAAGGCATTGACAATGGAATTGACACAAACAGCAGCCACGGCACGATTACGAATAAAAACACGGTACAGCGAATATTGGACATGCCAAGGGATAGTCCAGTGAGAAATGTTCCCCCATCGGGCGAATTACTCCAGCCCCTTCACATTGAAGTGAATCCGGTAAATAGGGTGCCACCTTTGGTTTTAAATGGATTTACGAAAAGATAAGTGCTTAATTTAATGCACCGATCTCTCTTCTCATCTTCTGTAGTTTGACCAACCGATGGAATTGGAAAGCGGTGCACTTTACCCAGGTATGTGAAATATAACAAAGGCTCACAAACATTACAATGAGCAGACAAAAAAAGGAAATGTTGTGTAAACAATAACCTCACAGAAACTGTCAGATGATAGCACATCCCTTTCCAATGCAAACATAATCCAGTTGTGTGTACACAACCAAAACATTGTTAAGTTTTCCGAATGTTTAAGAACACTCTTTGCGTCAACTGCGCTATTTCTCCTTCAATGATCACAAGATCAATGATTGTGTTGGTTGGTTTGTGCACGTGCTGCCACTAGGAATACCCCGTAAACAATACTGCCAATGCGCAGCCAGCTTTGCGCATTGGTCGTTGCCCCTAATAGAAGGAAGCACATGATACGCCATATGCGTGCATCCCCGTGTTGTTTAATGATTATAGTAGGCACAAATTTTCATTCAACGTGACTCACGCTCTTCGAATTCCATCCAATCTGAGCATACGGCGGATCGCAAACGCGCTCATCACACAAACGCTGTGCGGCCACCAGTCTGGTATGACGATAGGCAAGGTAAATCCGCATTTGAAAAACACAACTCGATAGAAATGTGTGATGGAAGAGTGAAGGATACAAGCGGGAGTGTATGTGTAATACAAGCTGCGGAAAAATTACTCATCCCTATTTTTAGCCGGATGTAATTTATTTTTTGTTTTCAACTATATGAAGAAAAAGAGCGTCGTAACTGCCGGCATATCTCTGCTGTTGGTCCGGTCGCGGTCGCGGTCGACAATTGGGACGGGCGATAGGTGATGGGGAGAGCGGTTTGAATTGGACGGCTGCGCGAGTCAGACCAGCTGCAAACCATCTAAAGATTGATGCGCATAGATCGAGATCCGTACAGAAGTGTTGAGTTGGCAGCGAATAATGAGGGATTTTCCGATCTGCTGATATTTATATTTCTTCCCTCCGGGGGTTGCTCAGTATTTTGTTTAGGGAGTAGTGGAGGGGAATAGTTTTCCACTGCTACTTAACACTACTTTACAATCGAGTCCGCAGTACTCATACACACTCGAGAAGAGAACGAAGAGCGAGAGAAGAGTCGTTTAGAGTCAGGTCAAAACGATTTCCCGAGTGGCCACTACCAACGAGTAAGGTACACGTTTCGCATGTAATACTACTACATTTGACCGCCACCCTTCTTGGCGTTGCCTGACCCCCCCTCTCAGCATAATCTGTTCGTCGCATTACTAATGGCGGTCGTTCTGTTTCGGGTCTCGGTTGCTCTCCAACGATTCATTTCCTTGTTGAAGGAAGTTGCGTGTGTAATACTCATGCGCTCAAAATTTCCACGAAATGGGGCCCGTTGAAACAAGCGCTCCGTCTCTTTCGCTCTCTTGTGATTTGGGAAAACCAGAAGCAGACAAGCACGAGATTTTCCCACAGTGTCTCATTAGCTTTTTCTGATCGTATCCCACACCGTTCGTTACTTGCTTAAGCTGCGCGCGTATTTTCTATCAGTTCGACACAGTGAAGGGAACGAAACACAGAATCGATCGAAAGGGCCCAAGAATATCGACCGTGTATGTGTGTGCTTGTGTGTATAACGAAGACGTCCCTCTAGTCGTTTTGTACAAGTGACATTATAAGCGTAGCCCTCCGTACTCTGCGATACATCGTCCACATTCTCTATCACCCTTTGCGAAATAGCACAGCACACAATCTGGCAGAAGAGCTTTAGTAGGGAGTTTTGAATTCAGATCCAAATCCGGGATGGGAAGCATTTGTTAGCGTACTCAGTAGTGAACATACGGGAAAGTGTTGAGGCCGGAATCGGAAGGCCATCAGAACGAACGCAACGAAAAATGTACTCTAAACCAGCCAAAGGCAAAGGAGAGCTTATTCATCACGATTAATCATCATATTCCTGACACTGAAGCAAATAAGGTGTTGCTTCTTGTTGTTTGCCGAATCTCGCTCGCTCACTGTTAACACACCATACACAGTTGTTTATTATTTCTCTGTGATGTACTGCGCAACGGAAAAGGATTTTGTGCTCAGCATGGTGCGCTGGTGGCTGTAAGTGAAGGGAAAACATAACGAGCAGTATGAGCATCGCCGTCACCGCTCGTACGCTACGGTACGGAAGGGATAGGCAGTGAGCGTGGAATAGAGCAACAGGGTGGTAGTAGCAAATGCCAGCTGCTAACAATAATAATTTAAATACACATACATAAAAGTGTATCAAAACAATACCAGCCTAGTGTGTGCGCTCTACTCGTGCGAACCGTGTGCGTATGTGGTTTTAAGAGTTAAGAATAAGCAATAAGGATCAAGGATGTGCGACAGTGTTACTTCCACGGTCATATCATCTTCTAGCGCAACAACCAATACGCTTCAAAGCTGTTGGATTGTATACAGTACGTATTACGCTAGTGTTCAAGTGTTCAAGCCTGCCAAGGTCGCACCACGGGTTTGAAGGGATACACTTTAACATAATGTTGACTATGACTATGACTATGTTATGCCCAATATCTCACGTCAAAGATGGTCGTTCGTTCTAACCTTTCTCTTTTCACCCTGCCCAACAGCCAACAGCCAAGGGACGGAAGGATTGACCGTCACAAAATGTACCAATGCCCCTATGGATAGCATTAGCAGTATAAACAGTTCGATAACATTCAACAATACAACCGGTCCAGACATCGCACCACATCATGATCCTGCCCGGCCCATGATGCCAAACAGGGCGGACGGGGAGGAGGAGGATGGGGGGGAGCGAGAGGGCATTGTTGTTGGAGGTGAACGGAGTAGCTCGAAACAGAACGAAGCCGCCCTAGGAGACACATTGTACAGTATTTTAGATCCAAACCTAAGGCCGCTAACGCCGGTACCCAACAATCCGCTCTCGGAGCAAATACATAACGAGCATAAGCTGTTGGTGCAAAAGTATTTTGAGGTAATCGGTTCGTTCGCTTGGTTGCTCCCCCTGTGCTTCGAGTGTACATTGTACAATAATGAGGGTCACTTTTTTCATTACAGTTTGAAACGCAAATTGTCACCAGCATGGCTCAAAGGGAAATGCTGCAAAACAATATGCTACCAGAGGAGCTGCAGCTCAAGAAAGCATACATTAAAAGACTAGAAGAGCGGGTAAGTGAACTGCATCCTTTAGCGCGCTGTAGTTATGAAAAGTTTTAATACATTCTCTTTTTTACCGAACGGCTCGCAGGAAGCACTGCTGAAGTTTAAGGCAAACCTGCAGAAACAGCTGAACGACAAGAATCGGCCGCAGCAGGCGAGACAACAGCAACAGCCACCCCCACCGCCACTACACAGACAGGAATCGGACTCGGAATGGGTAATAATACAGCCAGCGAACTCTAGACCAAAGACAGACAATCACAACTGATTTCACCAACTAGTGCTTAAGCTTTTAGGCTAGATACAATAAACTTTTGTGTAAAACGTGTGCACAAGACGTGTGTGGTTTTTTGTTGCCTAATCGCAAAGGCAGAGAAATGAATCACCTAAAAACAGAAGGGACACAATTACCGTCGTCCACTTACCTGAGGCGTTCTTTGAGCGGTTTTTTCTGCAAATAGTCCAACGGCAGGAACGTTTCCACGTCTAACATTTTCTCTTTCAATATCTGGATGCAACGGCGGGCCGTCTTTTCCGTGTCCACGATGATTGCCTCCATGTACTTGCCGAGCACCTTCGTTACCGCGACGTTATAGCGCTTATGCGTCGGCTGACACATGTTGATCATACGGTCATACACACCCGGCACTTCCAGCTTGAACAGCTCGACCACTTCCTGCTTTTTCTTCCTGCGTGCATCCTCATGCTTGTCGATCTTTGCATCGCCGAGCTGTTCGCGTACATTGTCCAGCTCAGACTGTAGCTCGTGGATGCGCTCTTTCGACGTGCCGACATCCTGACTGAGCTCCGCCTTGATGCGCTTCTGCTCCTCCAGCCCCATTCGGCTCGTTTTAATGTGATCTATCAATTTCTCCTGCCGCTTCAGAGCTTCATTCTTCTCCGACTCGATCTTCTTATAGTTCTCCTCGATTTGTGACTTTTTGTTAATCTCGCTGTCCAACCGATCCTGGTCGGATTTTTGCTCACGGTTTACCGAGTCAAGGTGGATCAGATATTTGCTCGACGTGGCGTCGGCCTTCTGCTTCAATCTGTCGTACTCCTGCACCAGATCACGCTCCAGATGCACGTTACTACCCCGCTTCTTCGATTCCCCCGCGACCTCATTCTCGAACGCCGCCCGTTTCACTTCCACCTCCTGTAACTCGTCCACCAGCTTCTTAATGTCGGCCTGGTGCGCCTCATCTGCCCGCCGGGCCTGTTCCAGCGTTTTCATCGCACCGTCCAGCTTTTTCTGCGTATGCGCCACCTTTTCCTTCGCTTTAATAAACATCGGGTGTCGTTTGCTCATTTCCGCTTCCACTTCTCGAATTTCTTGCTCCTTTTTGGCCATTTCGCGCGTCATCTTTCCCACCTCTTTTTTTTTCTCCTTCAGCACTTCGTCCGCCTCTTCCTTACGTTTTTCGATAATGTTCAGCTCCTGCTGCTTGCTGATTTGGTCCTCTTTCAGGCGCTTCGATTCCTTCTCGTTGTGGTAGAGCTTGAACAGCTGAAAGTGCACCTGCTTTTCACTGCACTCCTGCTTTAGGCTCGCATACCGATCCGCTTCCTGTTTTTCTAGCCGTGCTTCCTTACGCTCCGCCGCTATGCCACGTTTCTTCTGGTAGGTGAATTGCGTTTCTTCTTCAGCCATCTGCATCTCATGCTTCAGTCGGTTATAATCTTCTTTCAGCAGACCCGATCCACTGATCTCCTCGAAGAGCGCCGTACGTTCTTTCGCATTTTTTATCGCAATCGATTCCACCGCTCCCTGGAAGACGAGAAAATTCTTCGCCTTCACATTGATGCCAATTTTCTCTAGCTCGGCCAGATAGTGCTGAGGCGAAACCACGGCACCGTTGATGCGATACTCGGACGACGCGTTGATAACGGAGCGCTGGAAGGTTTTCTCCACCTCTCCTTCCGCCTCGATGTTGATGATAAACCGTGCCATAACGGACGCACGGTTCGAGATGGGACGCCCGATCGAGGCACCATTGATGAGCTCGGTCAGTTTCCGCACGCGGAGGCTACTGGTTTTCTCACCCATCACAAAGCTGATCGCATCCATAAAGTTGGACTTTCCTGCAAACGAAAATGAACATATTTAACAGGGTGGTTTTATGTTAGCCTGAGCGTTTGCATCGAGTGTAGTTACCAGATCCATTGGGGCCAATTACGGCGGAAAATCGCTTCAGCGGTCCAATTGTTGTGCGACCCCGGTAGGACTTGAAGTTTTCCACCTCAATACACTGCAGAAATGCAGACATGATTCCGCTATTCATCGTGCTTCTAGTTTGATTGTTTCACCGCACGTCGGTAGGCAAGAACATAAAACGCTTTTCACACATAAATCGGCTGGCTAGTGGGACAAAATCTCTTCGAACTTCGCGGTACTTCCAAGTGACACCAAACGCAGCAAAAGTTGTTTGCGTCAATATGGCGCCCCAAATTCTAAACCCAATTGCCCGATTGACAGTTAGTGCTCGAATAATGCCAAAACAATCGCCGCTCGATTTCCAATCTTAGCCATTTTGACACGTCTGATTCGCCACCCCCGAACGTCACCGCAGAACGTCACAAAAACACCTCGCATATTGTAGAGGCAGCAAAGCAAAAGCAAGCAAGGCAAAAGCGCAAAGCGAAACATTGCAGCAAACATTCTGTGATATCGTGAATAATTATACAAAAACCAGTTACACCACACTGTTACATACACCGGCGTCTTTAAATATGTCCAACAAATACGAGTAAGTGTGGTGATGGTAGCTCGCCGGCCAGCCCGCACGTTCTGAGAGCCGTGCGGTCGTGGTGTAACAACAACATACAGCCGCTTTCCCGTTTTGCGTGTGCTAGATATTTCCGCCCGAAAACCGGAAGAAGTATTCGGCCACATTATTGCTGACTGCATTCTCTCTGTTTCCTTTGTTTGCCCTTTAGAATCAGACCATACGCCAGCGATAGCGACGATAGCGGGGAGGAGGATGCGGATATCGATGTGGATAAGTTAGAACCGCTGGAAGCGGGACCCGGAGAACATAAGCTACAGTACACCTACTGTTTATGGTTCGGCAAAAAGGGGTCACACAGAGCAGCGGTATGTTAAAAGCTCTCTGATGAACACAAACCGAATTGCCGTTTTAACGCTTGAGACTACAATATATTTGCTTTCACAGGAGTACGACAAATCCCTACACTTCGTCGGTCGATGTGCCAGCGTTGAGCAGTGGTGGTCCCTGTACTGCCACCTAATAAAGCCCACCAGCTTGAAACCTTACCGAAGGTTACATTTGTTTAAGGTAAGCACTGCGACAAGCAACGTTTTTGTAAGTGATGTTAAATTAACTGTTTAATGTGTCTGTCCCTTCTCTCTTTATTTCTCCTTTCCTAGAGCGGCATCAAACCCATGTGGGAAGATCCAAGCAATTCGAAAGGCGGCAAGTGGGTAATTCGCCTGAAGAAATCAAAGATCGATCGGGCTTGGGAGAACGTGTGCATGGCGATGCTGGGGGAACAGTTTCTGGTAGGGTCAGAAATTTGTGGCATCGTCCTGTGCACCCAGTACCCCGAGGACGTACTGTCGGTGTGGAATCGAACGGCGACCGATACGGTTAGCACCAATCGCATCCGGGACACGCTGCGGCGCATACTGAACCTACCTCAATCGCAGCACATCGAGTACAAACCACACGGCGACAGTCTCAAGTTTGTGCCGGCCTGAATCTGCCTACCGGAGAAGAGGCCACCCCGCCCCCTCCTTCCTCCACACTTCCACAAGTCTGATCGAGTACTGGACACTTTTTTTCTGAAGCATCTGGTGGGGTGGGTTATCGTGTCGTTGTTTTGTGGTTTTTTTTCGTCATAGCTCGGAAATACGAATGATGAGAAGGTTATTATCAATACACGACACCACAATCCAAAACGCTGGCAGCAACCATTTTTCCTACAGTAATAAACGTTCGTATATTAAAGATTCTATACAAACCACAACACCACAACACGAGGTACAGGAGTTAAATTTGTCTATTTACTACCCAAGGTGGCACATGATGACGAATGTGTAAATGAAAGCTTAGTGTAGCAGTAAAGCGAGCATTTTGTAGGTGTAAAAAAAATACTATCTTTTATTTTCAAGGAAGAAAACACCAGTTATAAATGCACTTCATTCGCACAAGTGACATAAAACAAAACAATCAAATGTTTTAGTTGGTTTGGATTGATTCCAAACACATTATAATATATTAAATTTTCGTTCACTCTATTTTTCGGCACATCATTACTTTCTAAAAACCATCACAAAGCTTCCCTCACTTGCGTGTTCGGATTTTTTTTCAAGTTTAAAAAGCAAAACAAAAAACAATTCGTTGCACAAACAACACGTCGTTGCTATTTTACTGGTACTAATTTCTAATTTATTCCTTCGAGATTTGTTTGAATTCTCAATTCACATGTTTTGTTGTTTTATAATAATAAATCGTTAATAAATTTAAAACTTAAAATAAGCTTACAAACAAAATTCTTGATTTTGTCATTGATGTGAGGTAGATAACAAGTATTATTATTAGTATTACATTATTACGCTTTGCTTTTCAGTATACGCAGTACAGCGTACAACGTAATACACTGATTTTTACTTCGAAAACAATTCGAAATCGCTGCAGCGTACGCACACAACACACACACACACACAGTGATGTCGGTATAGCGCAAAACGCGTGCATCATGATATAGTAATATAACGTAGTAATTAATTAGTAAACAAAATTTACCAAACTTTTGACTGAGGATGCATTTTCTTCTGTTTTAGTGCACTACGCAACAATGTGCCACATACCAGCCATCTCTTACCAGCAGCTCGCCAGATTGTGATTCTCATATATTTTGTTTTAATGTTCGTACACATTTTCTTAATTACATTTTTAGCCAACGGAATAGAAATGTTTTTTTCTTCTACCTCTTTCGTATTAAATTATAACAAAATAAAAATAGAAGCAAAAACAATAGAATGGAATGTTGTGTTGAAGTAACCGATTTGGTTGGCTTGACTGGGGGTGCATTTGTTTGTATATAGGAATATAAACTTGGGATCTCTGATACTATTCACAGTAGAATATTTTTAATCAAGTAGCATTCATTCCTTTCGTCGTTATTTTCCAAGAATTCCTGTAAATGTAGCATTCTATCTCTTTGCTTTTGTTTGTTTTTTAAACCTTTTTCCCACTAGCTTCCTTCATCTTTAATACAATTGTCACAATCCTTTGTATACTCTCTGTTCAGGTAATAGGTAATAGTATTTCATTTTTCTTTTCCAACGTCCTTTAATCAATCTTTCAAGAATGTGTGCATCCATCATCATTACCTTCTTTAACAACGTGTTTCGTTTTCATGTTTTTGTTAACACATAATTTTGGGGTTTTAGATATGTTCTCTGTTTAACATCTTTTTCTGTGTGTGTACTAGCAGGGGTAAAACGGTGTCGGCTACTTTTGTCTACTATCCTTTTCTAGGGGGAAAGCCATATAAATGATAGTAGACAAAAGTAGATTCCTTGCAGTTGAGAATAAATAAGTATGTATCATCCCGTTTGTGTGTGTGTTTTTGTTCGTTTTTT